>JAODUO010001584.1:77500-83532 GCA_025642075.2 Ridgeia piscesae | reverse complement strand
GGGTAAAAATAATGTAACTGGATAGAAAAATGGCTTATTGATAGAAGACAAAGAGTAGTAGTTGATGGGGAGGTTTCAAACAGGAAAGCGGTTTTGAGTGGAGTACCGCAGGGATCAGTACTGGGACCTATTTTATTCTTAATATATATCAATGATTTGGATGATGACATAACAAGCAAGGTGTTGAAGTTTGCGGACGACACAAAAGTGTTTAGGAAAATTAAAAGTGATGCAGATAGACAGCATTTACAAGATGATCTTAATAAGTTCATAGAATGGTCTGAGAAGTGGCAAATGCTGTTTAAATTTGGAAAGTGTAAGTGCCTTCACACAGGACATGGGAATGAAGATGCACAATATACAATGGGTGATACTGTACTAAATACTACCTTAAAGGAAAAGGACTTAGGGTTAACTATTAGTGCTGACATGAAGGTATCAGAGCAGTGTGGAATTGCAGCAGCGAAGGGAAACCAAATTCTTGGATTAATTAGGCGAAATATAGTGTACAAAGAAAAAGAACTAATAATACCGCTGTATAAAACAATAGTTAGGCCTCACTTAGAATATTGTATACAAGCATGGAGGCCATATCGCAAGACGGATATTGATATGCTAGAAAGAGTACAAAGGAGAGCAACCAAAATGATACCAAAACTCAGGAATATTAGTTATGAAATGCGTCTAAAAGAATGTGGTTTAACAACACTAGAAACCAGAAGATTGAGAGGAGATCAGATTGAGGTGTTTAAAATATTGAATGGATATGAAAATATTGACAGAAATATTTTTTCACAGTCAAGGAAGAGAGAAGGACTAGAGGACATGGAGTTACATTAGCAAAGAAGCAGTGTAGACTGGATATTATAAAATTTTCATTTTCACAAAGAACAGTAAACGAATGGAACAGATTATCAGCTGATTGTGTAGGTGCTAGTAGTGTTAATATATTTAAAAATAAAATCGACATATACCTAAGAAGGGCGGGGTATACTTAGATAGATAGGTTGGACTCTCGATAAGCCAAATGGCTTCCTAGTCCACCTGCCATCTAGAGTTGAATCTCTAGGTGGCAATCTTGTTAAATCTTGTTAAATCTCTCCACATGGCTTTGGAAGAGTTCCGCATCCACCTGAGTGGCCTCACATGGATAAACTGTGGCCTCTCTTTTTCTGCTGACAGTGGACATATGGCCCTGCAGCTCCGCCACCTGCTTGCAGGACTGTCTTTTCTGCTCAGTGAGCTCCTCCAACTGCTCGCGCATCTTCCCGAGTTGCTTCACCAGGGCTCCACATTCAACCTGGTTGCCCTTCAACTGGTTAATCAGTTGAGCATTCTTGCTGCTGGCCACCACCGCATCAGCCCTGGCTGATTCCACAGAGATTCTCAATGTTGAGATTTCCACACTGGCTTTGTCCAACCTCGCAGCTAACCCCAAGTTCTCATTTGCTACCATATGCAGTTTCTCGCCCTGCACCCTCATCTGCTCCTGGCCCGCCTGTAGGAATACTACCTGTTGACGGAGCTGTACCTCCAAAGTCTCTGCCTCCAACAACCTCCCTTCCAACTCTACAATCCTCCCTTCTGCAATACCTAACCTCTCTGTTACCCCCTTAGATATATCCGATGTATCCGATCAATAGCCAGATGTGTCACTTGAGCACTGCTCTGCTCAGGCCCTCTGCTCCTCACATCTACACACTTCTTCTGCGGGCAATTGCAGACAGAGTGGCCCTCCTGTTTGCAGTGGAAACAGGAGGTACCTCTGCGATTACATCGCTTGGATAGGGCCCTCTTCTTGGGACATTCTTTAAATGAAATGACCCTGTTTCATACAATAGAAACACGAGCCATCTCGGGGGTTGGGCCTGGTCGAGCTTGCTTGTCTACCCGGTGCTGCTAACTGAGATTGGCCAGCTAGACTGGGCAACTGGTCTATCACTACCTGCATTTGCCCAGCTGTCTGGCACTGCTGTGATGCCAGCTGCATCACTTGCGTTTGCAGCAGCAGCTGCTGCTGCTGCTACATCTGCGCTATCTCTAAAAGTATAGAATTGACTGGATACGAATCTTGCCCTTCCCTGGCACAATGTTGTTCGTCATCCAGCAAACAGAGGGCCTCATTCCGCATATGGTGAAAGGGCTTGCCTGCACAATGTAGAGCAATCCGCCTCAGCTCTTGGCGTACGGACTGCTCCTGAACACCCTCGATAAACTTATGCATCAGAGCAGTGTCTCGCAGAAGGGCCAGTGCCCGATGCTCTGCTTCACTGGCTGCTGCTTTCTCCATTCGGTTGCGCAGTCTCATGAGCACTCTGCTGTATATAGCCAGAATCTTCCCATTTAACTGCACCCGAGCATGGAACTCTGTGCTCAAAGAGTTCACCGTTTCGTGTGGTGCGAAATGCAACTTCAGCAATGCAACCAATGCATCATAATCACACTGCACCATGTCGGGGTGGCACATAACTTCCTCTCTCGCACACCCTCTTAAATGGTCTAGAAGTACCACTGCCCTAACTGTATCATGTACCCCTGCCTGATGTGCATACGCATCAAACTGGTCCAACCATTCAACCAGAGTTGGGTCACCAGGGTAACCCATAAATCTGGCCAGCTTAATTGTTGGAGCAGATGGGGGCCCTAAATTGCTGAAGGACACCAGCCAATGTTGCTGCTAAAGCCGCTTTTGAATGTGCAATTAAAGCTGCACACACCCACACACATACACACACACACACACATATATATATATATATATATATATATATATATATATATATATACGCACACACACACACACACACACACACACACACACACACACACACACACACACACACACACACACACACACACACACACACACACACACACACACACACACACACACACACACACACACACACACACACACACACAACACACACACACACACACACACACACATTCATTACAGTTCAATCAAGTACGTTCATTTTTAATGACATTTAATCTCTTTATTATAGAGAGTTGTCTTCGCGCAATAATTACAACGTGGCTGAACGTATCCTATTGAAGTCGAAATGATGCTACGCTATATCACAAGTTACCTCTTTATGTTTCTACTGACCTTCTCGAGCTGTATTTAACATTCCAATAGATCTGTAGAAGGCGTATCGTCTGAGACGGTCCCCTGAGTCACTTACGCAGTATTACATCAATCACCCCCTCCGTGGGTAACGGTGACAACGACACACCCTTTTTTACATGACGACAACGGCACTCAGGCAAAGCAAGCCACCGGTATCAGACGTGCTCTACAGGCTCAGCAAGAATGGCCTACGCAGGAGGAGCAAATCCCAACGTGGTTGTCGTACCAACCGCCCCGGGAGTTTATACGAACTACGCGAGCAAAACCTCGATCGTTCTCGGAGTGATGCAGATCGTGTTGGCCATATCGTTCATCGTGCTGCTAGTCGTGCTGTTTACTGTTTTGCTCAGCGATGGCGGGATGTCGTTGTATGTCATGGGAGGTGACAAACTCTATTACGTCGGCGACGGATTTGTAAGTTGACACAGTCCGGCGATAAGCGGCTATTCCGTCTGCTTCTTTATAATAATTAAAAGGCTATGTCAGTATACACGATTCCAGTAGTCACAACTATTGGATGTGGGTTTGTGGGTGGAGGGTCCATTTGGTGTAAAAACATTAAAACATGATTTTAATTCAAAACATCTTATCAGTGTTTAGTGTGTTTTATTAGTAAAATGTTTATATTAGTACTCCTTAGTGAACATAACATAAGGACAAATTCTGCTCTTTATATACATTTTATATACATTCTCAGCCGTGCCTGTAGACGTGTCATTATTGTTGTCTAATAAGCCAGTTGAAATGTTCTGACGCATAATGTGGTCTAACCAGTTTTTAAATAGAAACAATTGCAGCCCTGTGTGTACATAAATACAATTTACCGCCTGTAATTATCTTAGCAACTCCATAGTAACAATATATCCCTTGTAATTATGTTATCAAGTCCATGGTGACAATATATCCCCTGGCACTGGACTGGGTGATATCTTATCTGAAAGAGAGGACGCAGCGAGTAGTAATCGGTGACCAGTCGTCGAGTACATCTACTCTAATGACAGGTGACCCGCAAGGCTCTGTCCTTGGGCCACTGCTCTTTTCGTTATACGTCGGTGACATCTTACGAACCCATGGACTATTCTTCCATCAATATGCCCGATGATTTACAGGTATATGCTCAATTTGACTTGACCCATTCTGCATTAGTGTCTGCTGTTAAGCAAATGGAAGATTGTTTAAATGAGGTAAAGGTCTGGATGGCACGGGATTCTATGCTCATGATTCTATGCTCTTCCGATTGTGCCTAAGTATGCAGATGCAATCGTGGATAAAAGTGTGATTCGCGTTGGTGTGGCTACAATTACGGCTTCGCTTTGTGTTCAGTGGCTTGGTGTTTGCATTGACATGACGAAGCAAGTGTCGCAAACTATCACTACTACTGTACGGTATGTCTGCAGTTAACATCGCCCGACTACAGCGAATACATAACACGGCTGCCAGGTTGATTAAGCGTTACTCGCGTAGCGACAGTGCCACACCCTTGTTACGCGAACTCCACTGGCTGCCCATTGTGTACAGAGTTGATATCAAGCTACTTGTATTCACTTACAAAGCCATGCACAACGACGCTCCAGTGTATTTGTGTGAACTCGTTTGCCCGTACCAACCGACAAGAACACCGCGCTCTGCGAACAATAACATGTTAGAGGTGAAGCGTACTCGTACCAAAGCTGGAGACTGCTCGTTCGCTGTCGCTGCTGCGTCCCTATGGATCAATTTACCAACAGTCATTAAGACTTGTGACAATCTAACCTGCTTCAAACGTCTACTGAAGACACATTTTTTTCATATTGCATATTAGAGTAATTCGACATGAACATTATTTTTTTTTACTAGATTATTTGGTAATATTATCAATACATAAGTATACACTTATTTAATGGCATTATTGTTACGTAATTATTATTATTATTATTTTACAGTTTTAACATATACTAAACTATTTATTACTAATAATAATTATACCTATACCGTCATTTATCAGTATCATTGTAATGTAATTATACACTAGACCGGTTATTGTATATTTTTATGACTAATACGTAATTTATTTATTTATTTAAAAATGCTACGCTATTTAATACCGTACTAAATTTATTTATTTATATACCTATACATATGTTTTGTATAAATTTATTTTAAAATATACTATTTGTCTTATTGTATACATATTATCTGTTTATGTCTTTTAAATTGTAATATGTTGTGAAGCGCCACGAACGATTATGGATGTGGCGCTAAAACCAAATAAATATATTAATATACCCTGTAGTTATTTAGCAAGTCCATAGTAACAATAAATCCACTGTAATTATTTAACAATACCATAGCAACAATATACCCCCATTAATTATTTTAGCTATGCTACGTCTAATATTGTATCAAGTACGGCCAGTACTACCGAACAATGTGAACAGAGGCCTACTTGGGATTTTAGTGTATAAATAAAGTTACTATTATTAAGTTTTTATTATTCTTTTCACACGTCGAGCTCTGACAGATACATATATTGAATACACAAAAGCCGACACAAGTCAAGCTGTGGAACTCGTTACTACAGCATGTGGCATTAGCATATCGACTCTTGTTAACCTAGAATGCCATGCATGAGTGACGCGCTAATGCCTCATTTCTTGCGGTTTTTGTAGCAGTGTTGACTGGACCATAAGAACAATATTTGTCATCCGTACCGTAACTCAGTGACCCCTCAGAATTCACGAATAAATCAGCGATTATTCACCAACATTCCAGCTCGTCTACAATGCTGGGGACATATGTGTTTGTCCGTAGTTTTAGTGCGGTCACGCGTGGGCGAACACGACGTTTTTTGCACCTAAGTGTGAGCATGACACATATGAGGGGGGGACAAGCTTGAGTAAAATGTATTATGTTGACAAGG
>JAODUO010001584.1:0-72500 GCA_025642075.2 Ridgeia piscesae | reverse complement strand
GGAGGAGTGAATACAGGGTAAACAAACTGCTAACCTTATTCCACTTCGAGAATTTACGAGATCAACTATTAGTTTCTAGATGTAAATATCCACCCTAGGGGTTCACCCGAGTGGATATTATACGTCAAACTATCATCACATACGAGAATACGACAGCGTTCTACATGCTGCTTCTTTCAGTAATTGAAGTCGGTTATAAGTGGAGTTTCTACAATCCATATGAATGTATATATATATATATATATATATATATATATATATATATATATATATATATATATATATATATATATATATATATATATATATATACAAGCATGCATCTAAGTGCGTGCAATGTGACACACACTAATTATACAGATATAATATGTGTAAATTGTATGTTGGTTTCTTTGATATCCGGCGCATTGATTGATGAGACGTATGACTAACTTTGCAGGCTGTCGCCAATCAAACCTACCAGTACCCTCAGAACCAAATGGCTATGGTCAGTCCGAACCCCTACCAGTATCCCCAGGACCAATCGAACAGTTCGAAAGCCTACGGCCATAGTTCGTCTGGACGCCACGGTTCGTCTGGACGCCACGGTTCGTCTGGACACCACGGTAAGAAAGATGCGAGAGTATACGTGCGCGTCTTCGCTGTTGGACAACTTTGTCACAGTCCCATAAAAACTGTCACAGTCCGCATAAAAACAAATTTCATCAGCATAAATTATGTTATGCATAACGTAAGCGATTTTCGTTGGAAATCACGTGACGTACACGTGATCCGAGTAGCGCAGAAAACCAAGTGAAAACATGTATCGGTGTTGTTCAAATCATTGAGAAGACGCTAGCCTTAGGATTTAAGCTTAATCTGGAAATACCTTTTGTGCATATTCGTATATTCCTATTTAGTGATTCCATGTCCCGTTTATCGCCAAATATTATGTACGTACTATTTGCAAATGCGTTGTGACACTGTACTCTTACGCCGGCAATATTGGTTCATTAAGAATATTTATACATTTCCTATCCTTAACAATAAATCAGTGCCGCATATTTGTAATTAACACAACGTTATTGATGATGCCGCTTGGCATTGTGCCTTCGATCAGAGTCAAGAGTTAGAAGAAAACACAGATGTATAGATGTTAGGTTAATCAAAAATGTTTCATTGTGTCAAACACAAGTGTTTGTTTTATGTTGATTTATGAGCAGGTCACTCGAGAAGGTACTAGGCTGCTGACTTCCGGCGACGTCCGGTCGGTGACTTCTGGCGAATTCCGGAGATTTTCAGCGTCTTCGTTTGTAAGGCTACCCTGGCGAGCAACGTCTTTGCAAAGTATTCTAATCAAGAAGACTGCGACTGATTCGCACAGCTATACAAATTCGTTACAGGAAACATGGTATAAAAGTTATCATTTAACGGAATGTACATAGCTGTACATACTAGTTTACGTTGCGGAGTGCAAAACGACTTTGTATCGATGTTGTACATAATTGCAATTTGAAATAATGTAGGCCTATTATTAACATCATTTCCGCAATTTGACATCAAATGGAGAATTGCTATTATTATGCTTATGTTTTTTAGTATTTATTATGGGATTAAATAAGTTCAGTTAAGACATGTGACGGTGACATTTGTTTAGATCATGAATGTCCACATATTTATTGAAGGATTAATCCAATCTATTTATTCATATTGGTGAAAGCACATCGGGAAAATTTTACTGTGCATTGTGGCAGCTGATAGTTGTTATGAAATACAGCAGCATTTACATATTTTCATTTTATTGAAATCAGCGATGTTCATTACAACAGGCTAGTTTTTATGATATATTTATAGTGTTTTGCAGTCATATGTTTTCACTTAGTCGCATAAAAGTAAACCTTTAAAATATCTTACCAACGCATTGGCTCAGTGCATTATTTGGCTTATTCGTTCAGAAAATCGGGTGTAGCATCTTGAGTTGAAGACAATACGTTTGTTTAATTAAGTATTACATTTCTTTAAGTTGAATATTTTTATTATCGCAGTTAGAAATAATTACTGTTGTTGTTACATGATATATCAGTTATGGGTATGAATCATGTTGAGTACCATTTCCAAGTTCGACAACAACCTCATAATCTTATATAAAAAAATCTAGTTATTCATTCCTGATAACTGCTTAAAACGCTTCAATCGAACACCATAAATTGATTATGAATATTTTAAATATGTGTGTGTTACAATGTATTTTATGCGCCTCTGAGCGGAAATGTTTCCGTATATACGGCGCTTTGCAAATAAAAATTATGGAATTACTATTAAATTATTAACATTATTAGGGAAGAACTCAGCCATTCTGCAGTTAGTGCACGAAGACTATACATACACAAATATGCACCACTCTCTATTATATAGCGTAATACACAGTCATACTGCTGAATGTACTGCAACAACTTAGCGAGCGCGAACATGCCCCAATGTTCAACACAACAGCAAAATAGTCGATTCCGAATTTGCTGGAATTGGTCTGGAAACCGCGGCATTGCAAAATGGTATGATGTATGGGTCTAACCTAACAAAGCCGCCACCCGAGTACCATAGCACTTACTCGAGAATAACGCAAATCTACTCGTCAGGCGGAACTGGAGCAACCTTTCAGACGTGTGTGACACATGCGTAACACTTACAATGAAGGAGTGGGCGACACACCTTGAAGGCCAATTCACTGTCCGCCGACATGGCATATATGTTACGCTGCTCATAAACTTGGCGAACTTTTAAGTTCGCCAATCCTCACTTTAGTGCAAACGTGCAACTCTCGTGTAGTCTAACCGAGCAAGCTGTTAGTCACTGATTTATTTTTACCTTCAACTTATTTTTCCCAAACGATGTTTTATTTTTCCATGTACCTGGAAGACAACAATTTGAAATGAATTTTATTGTTATCTCAGGCTTTTTCATTTTTAGAAACAAGTAAGTTAGGTTCACATTATGCTGTATGCAAATGCCCGAACACCACCTGTTAAAAGCAACCATCATTAATCTGTCTGAATGTGTACGCACGCTGGAGTTGTATTAAAGACATTGTGATGGGACACATGCTTTCTGCGTTGACAGCGTTGATGTACAGTGTAACGTAGAATAACTGGCGACTGGAGGGGCATCGGGGCCTGAAATATTATTAAATCATGATGTGAAAAAGATAATTTCGCAGTGTTCGTTGAAAATAAGTATGGCCAGTCAGTGCTCAATGTGTGGACACCCCCTATGTCGAGACAGTTTTCCAATGTACGGACTGTTTTGCCATGCTAATGTCCCCCTGTTGAGGGGACACCCCGTGGACGCGGTCAGCGGACAGGATATTTTGGTTGTGATTATGTCCCTGATGTGCACCCATTCAAAGTTTCAAAGCTCACAACATTCAAATCATAACAAATCAACCGAGTTCGCTGTAACTGCTGGAGGAGGGAGGAATCGTTGCTACACTACCCCTGGCTGATCGTCTCCGCAAACCAAGGAAGTGAGCGGAGTCAAACGATACAATTATGACAGTCAGGTTACTTCGCCAGTCGCCACTGCGTCAGTCGTGCGAGTAGAAATTGTACTAAAAATTAATAAATAGTTTAGAAGGGCAGCTCAATGGATTCAACATTGTTTCTTAGTTTGCGATGTATTGTCGTGTGTGTGTGTGTGTGTGTGTGTGTGTGTGCGTGCGTGCGTGCGTGCGTGCGTGCGTGCGTGCGTGCGTGCGTGCGTGCGTGCGTGCGTGCGTGTGTGAAGAGAGAGAAGAGAAGGCGCTAACAGCCATGTAATAATCGGTATTAATCGGCCTGTGTTACGCTGTATGGAATAGACATAAGCGTTCATGACAGCACCCGTATGTCTATTCAACGAAGCGTAACCCGGACCTAATGAAACTCATAACAAAATGACGTCATTATAATGGTCGTTGGCGCCTTCTCTCGGTGCATTAATCAATGGCGGGGCACTTGTACTTACCACAGGGTGCATTTCAGAACATACCAACGATGAGATTTAAGGCATTTGTTGGCAAATTCATATCGTGTCATAGATGTGTGTATATTTGTAGCTTTGCGGGGTATTATGACCGTGTGTATTATGATAGAGGATAACATTCCAATTTAATAAGTAAACTGGCAAATTGTCATGCCTATATGTATAGACAAATTTAAGTTCTTGCAATTTTAATTGATCATGTAATTTCAATATTTGAAGTGTTTTATCAAAAGTGGTTCTGTATGTGAATTGTACCTGGTCAATGTTATTATTCGAACTGCCTGTTTTGAATATTATATATATATATATATATATATATATATATATATATATATAATTGGCATTCATTATTGTCTATGTGATTTATAATTCAAGCGCAGCATACTCAGTGCAGTGTTTTGGTCTAAAACTATATTAATTATCGAAAAATAGTTTAACTTCATTAAAATTTGAAGATACCTGGGTAAAGGTAATTTTCTTCAGTACCTTTGATATTGTTGGTAATAGGTAAATTGGTGTAATTTTTTTAATAATGTGGGTCATCCTTTTTTTAAATTTGAATTACTTTGGCAATTTTCAGTTTATCTGGAAAAATTCCCGTATTTAGCACTTGATTCATTACCATAGTCAATAATTTTATAATTGCAAATTCAATTATTTAAACAAAATTGAAGATATACCATCGATTCCACAGCTGTTTTGTGGGTAGATTGTATAGTATTTTCTTTATTGCTTCTTCATTTACATTTTTTATTTTAAAAGTTAAGTGTATTTGTCTATTTAGATAATAACTAAATTCTTTGGTGCCTTCATACTTGATATCATTTAAAATAGTCTGAGCTATACTTGTGAAATAGTTATTAAATGTATCAGCAATTTTATTTATATCTGACATTTGATTGCTATTTTCTTCAAAATGAATTGGGAAATTTTTAGTATGTTTTTTAGAGACATTCATTTAATGTTTAATGAAATATCCTATAGTTTTCTATATAATATTTTCTAGGGTTTTCTAAAGATTTCTGTAGGAAATATCCTAGTTGTTCAGAATTGAATAGGAAATGTTCTGTAGGATATTTCCTGAAGGAAATATTTTATAGAAAACTATATGAAAAAAAATATATTTTTTAGAAAACAATATGTGTAAATGTTCGAAATCATATTTTCTATAGGAAGCATCCTATAGTTTTATATAGAACAAATCTTATAGAATATTCTATAGAAACAAAACCTATAGACTATTCTAAAGAATTCTACTGAAAACGAATCGTAAACATTTGATAGAATTCTATTGAAAACTACGCAGAATATTTTCATAGGAACAATGCTATCATTGTCTATAGAAAAAAATGCTATCATTTTCTACAGAAAAAATCCTATAGAATATCTATAGAAAAAAATCCTATAGAATTTTATAGAAAACATAAGCAAAAATCTTATAAAATATTTTATAGAAAATACATAGTTTTTTGCCAAGGGAATATATATATATATATATATATATATATATATATATATATATATATATATATATATATATATATATATATGAGTAATGTAAAGCCTACAAAGTTACATTATTAAAACACTATTACGACTGCATTATCATAGCAAAACAATAAACTAAAATCAATAACGCAGTATGTGTGGATGTTGTGTGGTGTAAATATACATAATAACATCAATTTACAAACAGGTGCAGAAACGATCGCTACAAATTCTGGTGTGTTCTTTGGGCATCCAATGCATACGATGGATATAACTGCCTACGTGACACAAACTACTTCCCATAATGACCCCTCATCCACCCCAGTAATCTATAAGAGAAGTATCCACGTGGACAGGCCATTGTCATTTATTGATAAATTAGAACAAGTGAAAAAATGCATTTTTTTCGGGGACGACCACCGGGTATTAACTACCCTCGATTACCCAGACTCCGTGAGGTAGTAGCACTTTTCAGCCCCTTGACTCTTCTCGGCGTAGTTACGCAACTGACTGACAGACTAGGTATTAACTTGTCGGCAACGGCACGCGGGTGTTTATATGCGAGCCCCTGCTGTAACAGGCGACCGTTTTGCTCTACAAACAAACCGCTACGTGCGTTTATTTGATCAGATTAGGGTAGATACGCTGATTGGTTCTCAGGTTGAATTTAAAATAACAAATTAAATAAGGATAGCTTTTTAGCAGATAATGCTATAATAATGATTATAAAAATATTCAAAATTATATTTATATTAACATAACAATAAATAGAAATACAAACGCAGTTATTTTGTAAAAGGAATTACAGCTAGATTAACCATTATCCGTGAGGTGGCAGCATTGTTGAACTCCGTGGGGAGCGGTGGTCGCGCGGTAGAGCGCCGGACTGTCAATCGAGAGGACGGTGATTCACTTCCACCTACCGCCGTTTCGGAACTTAGGCAATTTCGTTCATCCCGTATTTTCCTGTGTCTTTCGGAAGATACACTAAAAACAGGTGATCCCTTCTATCTCGTGTAAGTAAAAGATCCCACACAGGGGGTAAATGTGTAACCCGTAGTGGACTCACAAATTCTAGACTAGAACAACTCCTGCGTTAGCCCAAGTTTAGCCCCGTATATATATATATATATATATATATATATATATATATATATATATATATATATATACACACACACACACGCACGCACGCACGCACGCACGCACGCACGCAGCACACACACACACACACACACACACACACACACACACACTTCAAACCCAACTCGCTTAAAATGAATACCGACATGACAACCAAGTTCACTGACCAAACCAATGTAGCTAGCACATCAGCAAAACCATTCACAGAAGGCGTCAAAGTTTGAAAGTAGGAACGAAACGACACATTGATAAAGAGACACAAAGTCAAAACCCCTACATAATATCCGCCTACAGCCGGTCATCACATTGTTTACGCTACTCTCCCAAGCCTACAGACAAAGACAATAACAAATACCAACATGTTGTCACATACTCTGATGACACAATAATTAAAGATTCCAACCTTAATTATCAAAGATGATGAGGCGTTGGCGTTCAACCAGTAACTTCACAACACGTAACGTTACTGCTTATTACAATTTATAAATTCACTATAAGGAAGTGGCATTTACACAGTGCAAAATCGACTAGATTAATTGCTTTGGTTGCAATCAGGATTACAGCCTGGGCAAACGCAAAGTCGAAGGGATGAAGGGAAATAGACGCACATCACGTAAACGTGAAGGAAATGTGCTCAGCTCGTGTGTTACGCAGGATGCACTAGAGACGATGGCACCAACAGAGAAACAACAGAAGGTCCACATTTGAGAAATACAACCTGGTAAGAAGGATCATGGGAGTTAAGAGAGCTGATAATAGATGTATGGGTGAAATAAGAGTAGAGGTTGGAATGAAGGAAAGTGTTCAGAAGAAATGGGAGATGCAAACTGGCAAAGAGAGCAAATGCCCAGAAAGTGGAAGGGAAAAGGAGGCGAGGGAGGTAGACATTGCGATGGGGGATTGCATTAAAAGTGACCTAGAAAGTGGGAGAAGAATGTAGAAAAAGAGCAACAGATAGAAGAAATTGGAGACTGCTGACAGAGAACGAAGTGAGAGGAAGATAAAAGACAATGGAAATGGAACAAATTGTCAACTCACCCCCGACGACAGTAATGCCAAAAATAGAATAACAACAAAATGCGATTTGACACTAGTCTACTTACCTGGGCAACTATTATTTTGAATTATTTATCGCCATAACCATCACGCACATTGAGAATGATGACATTTTCGTTGCTCTGAGAATTCCTAAATGAATCCTATTTGATTGATGACAAACAAAATGGTAGACCTGGGAAGGAAAGTCTTACACACGCACGCTTATACCACTTGTACTTTGTGATTATATTAATCAAGCAGCCAGTTATTGGTCCTCCGTTCCCCACCATCGTAAATTTCCGGGATTAGCGGGCATGGCCCATTGGCCCCCTGGCTGTGCCACTGCCCGCTTGTTAGTGCTTAAGATACACGCACCAACCTGATGAGATCAAAATTAAATCCTATGAAGATCTAGCTCATTATCCCTGGTGACTTCAATGCCCGATTTGCATGCACTCCCTTATAAAAAATACAATTCAAATACCATTCAAATACCATTCAAATACCATTGATACCATTGAATGGTACTTGAATGGTCCTAGGGGTATTATAGCCAAGGGTATTTGAATGGTATCTGAATGTTTTTTTAATGATGTTTTGAATTATATTTTGGATTCGTTGAACCGTTCAGTGGTATTGAATGGTATTTTAAATTACCACTGAGTCCTGCTGAAATATCAATGTTACTGAATGATACTGAATGGTATTCAATTGTAATATGTCTGTCTGTCTGTCTGTCTGTCTGTCTGCTGTCTGCCTGTCTGTCTGTCTGTCTGTCTGTCTGTCTGTCTGTCTGTCTGTCTGTATGTCTGTATGTCTGTCTGTCTGTCTCTGTCTCTGTCTCTGTCTCTGTCTCTGTCTCTGTCTCTGTCTCTGTCTCTGTCTCTGTCTCTGTCTCTTCTCTGTCTCTCTCTCTCCCTCCCTCCCTCCCTCCCTCCCTCCCTCCTCCCTCCCTCCGTCCCTCCCTCCCTCCCTCCCTCCCTCCCTCCCTCCCTCCCTCCTCCCTCCCTCCCTCCCTCCCTCCCTCTCTCTTTCTCTCAGAATCCCGTAGGTTCACTTCCCGTAAACACCAGGAGTTGGTTCGACGATAATTGTGAAAAATGTCTGGCCTTTTGAACGAGAAACATCATATTCAGCGGGTATACAGTAATAACCCAGAATCTACTGCCAAGAAAGATGCTCTCAACAGGTTTAGGCTTAGAGTCAGCAGAAGTTTCCTGAGTTATAAGACATCTGGATCAGCCAGAACGCAGATGAGATTCAGGCATGATTGAAAAACTTCTACAGTTCCCTCAAAGCCATACATCACCCAATCCGTTCAGGCACAGCTCTCCTTTTGAACGCAGATGGAACAACCCTTATTATTGAAAGGAGCAACGTTGATGTAGAGCGGTGAGCAGAGTACTTTAGCAGCGTGCTTAGCAGACACTCCTCAATCAACGTTGAGGCCATCAACCGTCTGCCTCAGATCCAGGTCCAAGTCAACAAGGGTCTTTCTGCACCTCCCACCATACAGGAAACAGCAAAGGCCATAAACATTCTCTCTAACGGACATACTCCAGGAGTTGACTCTATTCCATATGAGATCTACACAGCCAGCGGCCCTCGTCTGGTTGAGAAACTGAACGATTTTTGTGTGTGAAATATGGCCCCAAAAACATATCCCTCAAGAGTTCAAAGATGTATCAATAATCCATAAATTATGTACAAGCGAAAGGGAAATCGTCAGTCTTGTTACAATCACAGAGGGTCATCCTTGTGTCAATTGAAGACAAAATACTTACGAGAATCTTGCTCGATCGTCTACATATCCTTCTTGTGAGGCTAAATGAATGAACGTGGCACAGTGGATATGATTTTAAGTTCCTGCCATACAACTCTAGGAAATGTTTCAAAAACAACAAATAGATCTCTATATATCACTTTTGTGGACCTTACGAAGGCTTTTGACACTATTTGTTGAGATAGCCTATGAAAGTAATAGCAAAATATGGCTACCCATATACACTTATTGGCACGGTCAAACAATTTCACGAGACCTCCGCCCCCTTTCAAGTCACGAACAGAGTGAAGTAAGGTTGTGTTTTGGGCCCTATCCTTTTCAGCCTCATGTCCTCCCTCTGCCATGCTCATGGATGCATTCCAGGACAACAGTATGGGCGTTGAAGTCTGCTTTCCCGTGGATGGAAACTAGTCAACCTCAAGAGGCTTCAGGCAATGAGCAAGATACAAGATGTAAAAGTGCGTGATCTTCTCTTCCCCAAAGATTGCGCCCTAATCGCCAATGCGCAAGCAGAAATGCAGCTTAGTGTGGATCTGGTTGCAAAGGCTTGCACGAACTTTGGTCTCACCATTTCAACTAAGTTATGCACCAGCCAGTTCATGGCACATCATATACTGAGCCCGTCATCACAGTTATTGGAAAACGGTCAACATTGTGGACAAATTCACCTATCTTGGCAGCATCCTTACTCAGGCTATCCATATTGGGGAGGGGGGAGGGAGGGAGGGAGGGAGGGAGGGAGGGGGAGAGGGGGAGGACGGGAGGGAGGGAGGTAGGGAGGGAGGGAGGGAGGGGAGGAGAAAGGCATGTAGTGACGGGCAGGCGGGAGGCGGGCGGGCGGGCGGGCGGGCGGGCGGGCGGGCGGGCGGAGGGGAAGGAGGGAGGGAGGGGGGCAACAGAAGAATAGTCAAACACCTTTTTGCTTTGACTGTGCCTTCTGTGGTCATCTGATTCGGGACGAGTCAACCCATTAATTAATTCGTTCATTAATTAATTCATCCATCCATCCATCCATCCATCCATCCATCCATCCATCCATCCATCCATCCATCCATCCATCCATCCATCCATCCATCCATCCATCCATCCATCCATCCATCCATCCACCCACCCACCCACCCACCCACCCACCCACCCACCCACCCACCCATCCATCCACCCATCCATCCATCCATCCATCCATCCATCCATCCATCCATCCATTCATTCATCATTCATTCATCCAGCATTCAGTACTACAAACGGCACTACATCCTGACAGCATTTATTGTTGAGTGAGTTTGCATTTTATCGGTGATCAAGTTAGGGATGTTGTTTAACGGAACCTACATATGCTATGCCAAATGTGTGACTCTCAAGCCTGCACCTCCGTTTTTATGTTTATGCACGCGCACGCGCACGCGCACGCGATAAAATGCAAACTTAGCCACACTCTGCTACTGTTACATGCAATGTTTGAGACGTAGAAGCAAGTATTCGAATACACAAAACCGTTCAGCTGCTCGGGCGATGGTGCGGACGGGTCATTATGCTGGAACTCCCAGAAATTGTTTCCGTCTTAAAAGTGGGGCAGGTATTTGCGCTGGCTATTCTCGTGGCTATTGTATAGTTGGACGTAATCTCGCTTAACCGACTCTCGGTCGGCTGCGGAACTACGCCGAGAAGACAGTCTGATGAGTGTCCCGGCTTTTGAATGTTTATTCGCGTGATCTATACAATGCTGCCACCTCACGGACACTGGTTAATCCTCCCAAATAATTTCTATTTTATAAACAACTGCAAATTCGTATTTCTGTTCATTTTGTGTTAGTATAAGTTTAATTTTGAATAGTTTTTATAATACAGCATTATCTTATAAAAAGGTATCCTTAATTAATACTGGGTTATTCGTGTGGGGCTAAACAATGCTGCCATATCACGGATACTGGTTAATCCTGCCGTAATTATTATTTTATAAATAACTGTAAATTAGAATATTGTTACTTATTTTTGTGTTAATATAAGTTCAATGTTGAATACTTTTCATAGGATATCATTATCTTAAAAAAGTATATCGTTATTTTAATTTTATTTCATAATTTGCCTGAGAGCCAATCAATTCTCAACCCTAATCTGGGGTAAGGCCGCCCTGGCGGGAAATAAATGCATGCGTTACTTTCCCCAGGCAGAGTTGAGGGGCTTAAAAGTGCTGCCACCTCGCGGAGCCTGGGTAACCGAGGACGCTGTCGCGCTTACATTTTTCCGGTCGTTGTAGCTCTTATTTGTTTCCGGGGTTATAAACGTTCCGATTGACATTTCTGCGCATGCGCAATAAATGTAAAATCATGTGCTGCTGAAGGACAAAGTATTTATGGTATAAACACGGAGGTATAAATACTACGGGTTGTTCGTTAGGACATATTATAACCTCTTACCAAAGTTATTTGTCACAAATGAACACGAAACAAACAAGTTTTGAGGCATGTTTTGAGAGCAAGCATAAATCACGTGACTGTAGTGCGCCATAATCCGTGAAAGTGATTTAAACAAACCTAAGATTGTATTGTATTCAACGACATTTTAAGCATTTCTTCACAGTAATCTTCACAGAACGAACTGCCCGTGGCATTTATACCCAAAATTGTCGTAGCGCTGCACATTGATGATTTTACAGTTGTCGCAGAAACGTTAATCGGAAAGTTTATAACGATGTCGCGCTTACATTTTTCCGCAGCGCTACGACAAAATATTTTTGGTAAACATGTAGTAGTATTTATACCATAAATACCTTGTCCTTTAGCTGCACATTGATGATTTTACATTTATTGCGCATGCGCAGAAATGTCAATCGGAACGTTTATAACGCCGGAAAAATATAAGCGCTACAACGCATTTATAATTATACATCCCACATACATCGCGTGCGGTTGTATTTAAAAATTACATTTTCTAGTTATTTATATTATAAAAAATGGAACATATTAGTCAGTCTGCGCTCTCAATTTGACTTGCCCAGCTCGGCCAGGGAACGTGGAGAATATGGTGAGGGGGTGAGAGAGGTGATCGATTGAGGCTAAAACGTAGCCTCCATTTGGCATTACACAGGTCTACTGCGCCTGAGGTACTTCTCCAGAAATCCCCATCTGCAGACACCCCTTGACGTTTCGTACAAGTTTAAAATATCTAACATTGGAATTATCGGAATGACTGTCCATCTGACCTACGCGGCCGTGTCGAACGTGCCTGGCCGAGTGGATCTGCCAACAAGGCTCGGACTAACTGACGGATGACTACGCATTGTCGCGGCCTCGTAAACAACCGGCGTGACCTCAACTAAAGGTGCAACCAGAGGTCAGCGTCGGCCGTCGGTGGCGCTGCTATCTGCCAGGGTCTACTGACGCGCTCTCAGTCACTTGGTGCGTCTGTTGTCTTGGATTCCAGTCGACTGTAACTACTCGGGTGGGAGTTAGAGAAATTTTGAATCATGGCTGCTTTGAGGTTGAGAGCGGCTTCCCGGTTAGGTCGGTTGTTTACTGAACTGCGAGTGTCACAGACGTCGCTGCGACCGAACCTGCGATTGAAGTCTTCCCTGACGGGAGGGGAGGCGACGCGCGCCCCTATCACCGCGGCAGCCTTCCAGAATGCATTCCGGGCCGCCAGCACCCAACCTGAGGAGCAGATAGTGGAGGGAGGTAAGTATTCGCTGGCCAGATGCATGTATATAACATGACACGACATGACACGACAATTCTAACACATTTTAAAAGTGAACCAGCGTATTCTAGGGGCAAAGCTGTGCGTGCAGTGTGATTGATCTGTCAGGCTCCGAGCCTAGCCCTACCCCCTAGGCCTAGCCCCTTGCCGTGGTTATAGCCAGGCGTAGCCTATACTACTACTACTACTACTACTACTACTACTACTACTACTACCACTACCACTACCACTACCACTACCACTATCACTACTACTACTAATAGGCTCTAGCAAGGCAAAACACTACCCACTGCATAGTCATACATTAGGCCTAAACCTAGTCCAAGAAAAAAGTCACAAACTAGAGAATAGGACCTGGTAATGATGGAGTTAGAGCGCTGAACATTTTTGACTTGTCTTGTTTGCCATAATATTTTCAAAGTCATGCATTTTTAATAGAAATAATGTAGTAATCATAAAATTGTGACATCTTTACATTCTACATCAATATGCTTAATTGCTCCTACAGATGCCAAGTGCACATTATGTGACCAGCTAACTCTACCACCATTAACATTGTCTTTCCACTATCAGTGGCAGCTTAGATTTCTCTCAACTTTGTCAACTTGATGTATCATTATCTCCATCAAGAATTGTTCACATTGTTTAAATGTTATTGTAATTTATTTGTAATTCATAGTAATTGTTATATTAAACTTTTTAGCCAGAAAAGGGCAATGCAACATATAAGTCTGACTTCAGCCACATCCTTTCAACAGCTGCATCACTCGACAGTGTGCAGGCATCATGAATTGCATTATGTTGTTGTTGTGATTGAATAAACTGTCAGTCATTCAAACTTTCAGTCATTCAACTTATCAGATTGCTTTGCAGGGTGAACATTAGTAACGTATATTAGTGGATGACACTCATGACAGTCAGATTTAAAACATTCAGCAACTCAAATGTAAAATAATCAGTCAAATTGAAGAGAGAAATCAGAACCACCGTTATATCTCTCAAGACCTATGTTATTATTTATTATGGAAACCCTAAATGAGCAGGCTAATATCGATTGTACAAGTTTAATATTACACGCCAGATTAAAAAGGTATATAATACACATATATAATTTATTTTATTATGTGCATTTCAGGTGGCCATAATATATTGTTTTCATGCAGAAACTGAGATGTAGATTTAATTAATATTGTTGTCAGTTGTGATGGAAGTGCTCATAGTCAGATCTGTTAAATATTTCAGCAACATTAACATAGTCAAATAGAGCTAATTACTGTGACGAGCTTGGATAGCTGTGTTGTACATTCATAAGACTGCTACATAGCAAATCCACTAGGTGGCAGATGACCAAATATAAATATCTGGTAGACTACTAATTAGTATGTTCAATAAAATTGCAACGTGTATGCTCAGAAATTGTTCACTGTGCAAACGAGAATGTAATTTGTATTTATGAGATTTTACGTCATTGATGCATACAACTGACTGCAAATAGCAAAACATTCACACAAATGATAGTTTGGAGTTCAAGCAAGTCTCAGACTGATTTCTGGTAATGATTATAAAGCAGTGCTACATGACTTTGTGTGCCATGTGAAAAATGTAGGCTGTCTACGGTAACATAAAAGCTGTATTCAGAATGTACAAAACCATATTTCGACAGTCACATTTCAGAGAATCCGTAGCCCTGGTTTAATTGCGCTGATAAACTGCCAGATTTGGCACAAATGTCCTAGTTCTGGCATGTGTACTGCCAGTGAACTGGTTGTGGCACCTGTAATCTCACATTTGTCTGCTTAAAAGCCTAACACAATGGTACAAAGAGAACCGCCTTCTTCCAAGTTTGAAGAAGTGTATGGTGTTTCAGTAATCTCGCCAATAGAACTAGTACAGTACCTAGAATAATACAAATGTCTACAGTTAATCAATATTTACTGCATACTAAGTATGCCTAGCAGTGTCCCGATCTAATCTGTGTAATTCTAAAGCCCTGTGTGAGACAACGACCTTTCGAAGAGGTCTACACGAGGACAATATGGCCTGACCCCAGTTTTGGCTTTTCAGTTGTGTGTGCACTGCGCATCACAAAACTTTGAAATTAACATAGTTGTCTGCACTGAGGTAGACTAAATGAGAAGAAGATTGTTCTAAACAAACTTATGTGTGTGTTTTACGTAAGATTTTACACACACACACGTGCACGTTTTGTTCACACGTGTACACGTTACTCAGAAGAGGTTCGGTATCTGTGTCAGGTGACCTGAGCAGTGTTTGCTTACGTGCCTGCCTGCACCACTCAGGCTGTCTGTGATTAGGACCGTGACAAAATTTGCTTTGTAACATGTTATTATTTTTAGGCTCGATGCGCAAGCCGAAACTTGTTTTTGTAACATACATATACAGATGCACCCCTCGTGGTCTGTCAGAAGTCATCCTTATGTTTTGTACTTATAGGTGACCATGACATCTGAACACAGGTCATAAGTTTAGACGTAATCAAAATAAAATATATGAGTATGTTAACTATGTTTTCTCCAAAAAGACATTACAATTGCACATGTAAGTCATTTTAAAATCAGTGTTTACTGTAAGTTTCTTTGAACTGTAGAATAATGTCTGGACTATTACTGCAAAAAAACAGTGTCCTATTAGTTAGGTTATGATAATAATTATAATTTTACATATACCCTGTTAGTTATAATTTAGAAATATGTGTATAGCTTTGATAGCTAGGGCTACCTGCAACAATGTAATGTCATAATGTACAAAACAAGATCAACAGTTTAAGTTCTCTGAACTCTGAAGTAGTAAGTTAAACTGAATGACTTGCATATATAAACATGATTAATCTGTTGACATCCACCGTGCTGGCGTGCTGCTGTGAGGCTTCCATAGCTCAACCAGGAAGTTGTTGCCATTTAAATAAGCTCTTAAGGCTCTTTCTTGCATTTGCACTCATTTCTAAGTCCTTTTAGTAGACTGATTAATAATCCTACCTAAAATGAACTCTGTCAGTAAGGTAGTTGTGAACTCTGTCAGTAAGGTAGTTGTGAACTCTGTCAGTAAGGTAGTTGTTCTGTCATGGAATTAGTGTTGATATTTAAGTTAACTAGACATCTTGAAATGTATGTCAGTAATAAACTATAACTATAGCATAGGAAAACATGAATGAAATACTCGTAATATTATTTTCAAATGTTTGTGGCTTCCTTGGTTTCGACCTTTATACAGATTTTAAATATACTTTGTTATTGATACCTGTGCAGGGTTATCTATTTGTTTCATATGGGCATCGTTTAAAAAAACATAACTATTACTAATATTATTATTAGTGGACACATTGTAATTAATTTATTTATTTGTGTAAAACAAACAGAGAACCAAAGTCCTGCTCCACTTACTAAACCAGCCCTGACCAGAAACTTAGAAAGCATTTGTTTGGCCCCGCTGCCGACAGACATGTCATCAATCACCTGTGAAACCTGCCTCAGTCGTCCACCCTTTGAATGCACCACCTGTCATCCAGAAGCACATATGTCACCTGATGTCTTGAACTCACGAAAGAGGAACGTGCCCAAACTTCTAGGCCGTGCCAAACAACTTCCTGTAGATGTCTGTGCAGTGACACAGCAGTTTGTAGTGATATTTGATATGTGTACAAATCACCAGAGACCCTGCACGCAGTTGTTAAACCCCACCCAAAGTAACCACAGATCATGTTTTGTGTGTATGGACACTTGATGTTTACAGAGTTAATATTATCAGTACAAGCCATCACTAGGAGTATAATAAAATATTAAATTGATGTTAGTTTACAAAATTCCTAAAATTAATTACAATACTGCAGATACCGTCACAGAACATTTTGATAATACCAGAAATAGATTATACTTACCTTGGCATAACAAAATGCAGTTTTGACCATGACAACATAAATAAATTATATACACTGTGATTACAAATTATCAGTACCATTAAATAGAAAGATCAGTGAGAAACACAGCTTTAAAATAAATTTACTTTATAATAGGTTTATAAAAATTTGTATATACAGTGTATTTCATTATTTATTATCACTCTATGTCACGTGACCCAAAATCTCAAATATGTACAATTACAGGATTTCATAATAAATCACGATGATTTATAATTAATGATATTATATTGACACTTTATAATTTAATACCTTTGACATGATTATAAGGTGTATTTTGTAATTACTGCTCTAGATATAATTGTGTTTGCCTGTTGGCAAGCATGCTCATTACTTGAGCTATTCTTGCAAGGTCAGTCAGGACGTAAACTCATTCACATCAACAATAATCACGACCTTGTAGTCATATACATAACGGTCATAAATAACCAACAACCTTTTATATAAAATTATATATATATATATATAATAGTATATTAAATTATTTATATATATATGTACATATACATACACACACACACACACACACACACACACACACACACACACACACACACACACACACATCGTGATCTATTAAATTGATTATTAAGTTAAATCGTCAACAGTGTTTTGCCTCCAGTCTTTCACCTATTACACAGAATTACTTTTCTAGATAACATACCTTGTTAACTGATAACAGTTTCTAGTTTATCTGGGCAGAAGTGTTTGCCACTGATGGTCATCAATCTTGATAAGACAGGTGCACAAACTAAGGTATAAATAACTAAAAGGTCATTATCAGGGTCTTATTGATAAACTTCTTATGTTTGTGTAAACATCTCACAAGAGCCCTAACCCTTAAAACGGGAGTGGCTCGTATCCCAAGGCAGTGAAATGTTTACTGTGGGGATGTTTACAAACAACTTACACAAAACATGCATGATACGTATATGATTTGAATCCCACCCAACCCTGAAGGTGCATGCTATGAGCTAAGGTTAAAGGTCAGTGATTGACCAGGATAAGTTATACATAGATCTGAGTCATTTAGGTGAACAAAATTGCCTTAGGCCCCAAAATAAGCTGTTTATTTAGATATCTAGAACGATATATATGGAGTGGGCATATCGCAAAAGGGTATACACAAACATGTATAACAGTGCATATTATGTATTATGGTGATTAACTAGATTTAAGTTGTAAACAAAATATTTGAAGAAAAAAATCAGTTAAAACCAGGCTAGGACTGCTTGAGTTCTGACCTTCACTTGCGCCATCCAAAACATGGTATGCTGACAAGGAATCCTTTGACTTGTTGGCAGGTCATTGGTTTTCCAACTACATAATACATATAACCCACACAGTAACACAGTCGTTGGATAACTTTTAAGTCATTTATTTTCTTCTGTAATAATAATTAACAAGTTTGCCATCAGAAGCTTCAGTCTTCAGATGCCATGTGAGCTATCAGAGTAGGCTTTTGTCGATTAGTCTTATTGAGAATCCAGCTGTTTGTGGATTAAGCTTATCAAGAGTCCAACAATCGTGGATTAAGCTTATCAAAGATCAAGAAATGTTCTGTCAAACCCACACTGTTCAACCGACTAATGCTGCCCTCTGGTTCAACTACCTTCCATAGGTTTGAAGACAAAATATTTCTGTTAATATATGTTTTGTTTGGTATGATGTTCAGTTTGTTTATGAATTATATGTCGAGCTTTGTTCTGTCCTGTTTTCAGCCGTGGGTCAGAATCCCACCGTGCAAGATAACCTCTTCCATAGATATTAATTTTTACAAATATCTTTATACAATTGCATAGATCCAGTGTGTTTGTTTGTAATGATATTCTGGACATCTGTTGGTAACACAATTTTGTTACAATTCTTTCAGACATGTTCTGCTACCAGTGTGAACAGTCGAAGTTGAACAAACACTGCACCGAGATCGGTGTCTGCGGAAAGACACCCCAGGTGGCAGCACTGCAGGACCTGATGGTCCACGTCATCAAGGGTGTGTGTCTCTACAGTCACCGCGCCCACGAGTTGGGCGTGTCAATCCCACAGGAGACGTATTCCTTCACCTTCAGCACGCTCTTCAGGTCGGTAGAACTCAAATTGTGAATGAACATTGTCCATTTGTGTTTACTGTAAAATCATACAGACATAGTAAACCTATGACATTATAGTCAGCAATTTATCACCTATGACATTATAGTCAGCAATTTATCACCTGTATGTTAAAAAATGGTAAAGGTAAGTTCTTATATAGCGCAGTATCCAATCCTCAGGATTGCTCAAAGCGCTTTACACATTACTTCCCTGGCAGACCTGTTTAATCAAACACCATCTCAACTTCTCTGGGAAGCATCCAGCCATATGCTATAATTAATGCGCGAAGGCTGCTCGTACACATATCTACCACTTGTCTATAGCCAGGTACTCATTTATACAGCTGAGTGGACTGGAGCAATGTAGAGTGAAAAAACTTGCCCAAGGTTTTAACACCGCAGCACAGGATTCGAACCAGGGTCCTCTTAGTCGAGAGTCCGACACCCTACCCCTGAGCCACGGCACTCACATGTTGCCAGGTTAAGTCCCCTGAATCTTGCTCTACAGGAACAATTGCTAAGTCCTGCATGAATTATGAGAATGAGTATAATCCGCAGGACAGTTATGTAATATGTTGTCTAGCATACTTACCACTCAAATAGTACGTTTCAATGAAGCATAGCAACTCTTAAATTCCAAAAGTCTGTGTTTAATATATTCGCCAAGCTACCACTGATATCAAAAAATAGCGAGTTCCAATCATTCTTGAGAGGTTATTATGTGAATAAATGTGATTCAGTATCTGTCTTCTTAGTAATCTGACCGAAAGCCATGCCATGCCATCGGCACAAAAGTTAATTTAATTATGTTCCATAACGGAAGATACAGAAAAATAACCGCTGACTGTCTGTCATGTTGTACTTGTTGACACAGAGTGTGGCAGAATTGAGTGTGACGTTGTCAGTGAACCATAAGACTGACGTGTTGAGAGTTCATGTGAATACAAAATGTTTGTTTAAATTAAAGACTGCCTGACTGGACTGGTGTGATCATTGATGCATAAGAACAGTCTAGCACTGTGGGTGCCCAGTGTGTTTTATGTCCACCAGAGTTGTAGTTTGGAAGTGTACAACGTGAACACAAAGGAGAGAGTTATGTAACCAACTAGGGACTAATCCCTGAGCAAATTCTATAGCCTTTTGATTGGCTATGCCTTCTGTTAGATGTTAAAAAACTGTGATTTTACCTGGTGATTCACCGCCTTTTTCTATCTGAAATAAAAACTTGACTATAGTATAAAAACACCTGATCAATTTTATGTATTTATAGTTTTCTTTCTGAGTAAATAAACTGTTTTCATTACATAATGTGTTATTATTACCTGTATTCAGAGGTATAATTGCAGTGTAAATTAATTATTACCACTGCATGACTGCCCTGGCCTGACGTTTCGTCTTGCTTCACAGCACGCTGACAAATGTGAACTTTGACCCGGACCGATTCCTTGAGTACATTGCGGAGGGCGTGTCGATACGGGAACAACTTAGGGAGCAGTATGAGGAGGCATGTAAGAACAAGGGTGTCACCCCGAAGCAGTTCGAACACTCTTCCACCACCTGGCTTCCGCCCAGTGGCATGATGGGAGATGTGGAGGTCATGGAAGCCGAAGGTAATTAGTTACATTCTCCCTCCCTGTGGTTCAATGAGTTGACCTTGAAGCTGTCATGAATTTTGTCTTCCTTTTCCCCTCTTGTTCCAGCCCTGCTGTCCCCATCCCAACATTTCCGGGTTTTCCCTCAGCTCCCAATCCTGCCAAACTGCCCTTACACAGTCTTCCCGTTGAAACAGGGAAGATGATTACAATACTGACCTAACTGGAATCTCCTGTTTTCTGTTCCCGACTTCATAATAATAATGTGTATTTAATTCACACAAAGCTACATAAGATAAACAGATACATGCATATATTACAAACACTTAATATTTGTAAAAAAATTATAAACATAAATGCATAATCTAGGCCTATTTGACCCCTCAATGTCACACCCCTCCATTTTGTACTGTCACTGTTCTGCTGTTAATAGCAGGAGTCTAGTGTCATGTACCTATAACTTGGTCACTTTCCATCTTATGTGGTCTCTTTCTGTCTTGAAAGTAGTTTTAATGAGGCTGTCTTCTGGCATATACACAGCAAACACGTCCAAACCACTGGTGCCTTGTGTGTCTGCTGACCACATGTCTATGCTGGTGACATGTCATTTGAAATAGATTCATAGGTGAACATCTCTACCCTGACCTGACTATTTTGCCATCTGTCAGCCTTTGTAAAAATTTAATAGATCGTAGGGAATATATCTATACAAATTAAAGATCCCTTGCCTTTTAAGATTGTAGTATCCAGGTTTCTGCACCATAGATTGCTGCAGGCAGTAACAGGCCCATCCCAGTAAACAACGACCCGTGATTTTACATGTTCTGTAGGTGAATTCATGAGTTCAACTGGCTCAATTCACGTGTTTCCGTACATGAATTCATTGGATTCTGTCAACAAATTTGGTGTGTCGACACATGTTTACCGTGGAATCACGAGTTTTTCATGTGATGACACGTACCAGTTCTGACCCAGTACGACTCGTGTCAAACTCGTTCAAAACTCATGACAACAGGCAGAACATGTGCATTCATGTGAATACACGTGCTGGTGGAGCGGTACCAATTACTAACCAGTATGACACGTGCCAACTGGTTCAGAAATGGTTCCATGTTTGCTGGGATATTTTGTTTTCCTCTGTGTTGAGATTCCTCTGTGTAAAAATGTGTAAAATGTGTCACCTTAACTTCATTATTTGCATAGCCCATTTATCACGACTAGAATTATGAAGGCTAATGCACTGCTCATGTTGGTTTTTTTGTAATTGAATATAATTATTGTCTGCCGTAGTCTGTGAGAGGCTATTTCCATAGGGGATATTTTTACATTTTACTCTCTCTTGCCTGGACATAAGGTTGTTGGAACCAGCATGTTTTGGTGTGGTTACAAAGGATGTATACCTACACTGTGCTGATTATGGGTGATAAAATGAAGCCGGTGATAAAGTAAAGCCGTGCTTACATGCACATGTGGGCGTTGTCCTAACCTTCTACTGTACAGTGTTTATAGTTCATGGCATGGTTAATGTTACGTGTTCACTTTAGTACGTTCTAGTTACAGTAATATGTGTCATGGTGTATGCCTTGGGTCACGGTGACCTCAGTGTCTCTGAATAGTGCTACTGCTGACCCAGTCTATAATTTATGTAGCTGTGGGTACTAAACAGAACTCCACCAGGGTTCTGTCTGCTGCTCAGTGAAATCGCTCCCTCCATTTCAGACATAAGTACCTAAGTAAATTCCTGATGCGTGAAGTCAATACATCAGGTGTATTAAGTACACTTGTACTTATAACCATGCTGAACTCATGTGGAGATTGGAGACGGCCCCTCGTTCCCACCACACCTGTGTAAGCACAAAGGGGGGCGTCGCCACAGTTGAGCGGCTCTGCAGAATTCCGGACATGATGAATATACCATCACCACATCATGTTGTTTGTGTGATTTATACACGGGCTGTTGACATGTAGTTCAACTGAGTTGTGAGCATTGTGAGCCCAGGAATGGTTGGTTATGGATGAGTGGTGACCGAAGAGACATAACAACCTTGAGGGGCCAAGGAAGTGGCCACACGGTGACAGCCCAGTCACGTTCTGTCACGCTGTTGCAGCCGCAAATAAATTGCATTCGTTTCCCTACATTGGTGGTTATCACCTGACTTAAATTTAGGGTGGATATAAATATGAATGTCGGTCAAGTACACAGATGCTATGGGTTCCGTCAATTCACATAAGCAAATCCGGGGGGTGCCGGAATCCTAGACCATTGAATTTTCCATGCCCCTAAACCTTTTTGAATCCGTCCCATTATGTGGTCCCCTAGAACTTTGGAATGTGACACCCAGTTAGGAAAATAGGATGTGATATTGCAAAGGCACAACAAAGGAAACATTTAATCTGAACCATCTCCACTGTCTTCCGATATAATGATTTGACAGCATGATGCAGAGTCAAAAAACCTCCGGCCCTGTCCACCAAATATATTCATTTGGTTCAGGCTTCACTGGAGGTTTTTGGGGAGATTCACGGGGAGCAATTGGCCCCGCCCCCCCAATACTACCCACATATACTATATACACATATTTCTGGCACCTATTAACTACTTACTCCACCGTCTTCTTTGTTTTAGTCAGTTAACCTGTTCTCTCATATAATTTATTCCGGTGTTGTTTTTTCGGTTTGACTTGCTTGGTTTTGCGAAACTGATATTTTAATCTCGGAATATTTCACTTCATCTTACTTTAATTCATTTATATTTTGCATCATTGTTATAACGTTATCGCCTTTGAGCAGGTATTATAAGTTCATACGAGTGTTAGTAAAATGGTTCTCCCTTTGTAATGTTCATATGTATATGATTGCAAAGGTAAAGGTGAGTTCTTATATAGATAGCACAGTATCCAGTCCTCAGAACTGCTCAAAGTACTTTCCATTTTACTTCCCTGGCAGACCTGTTCACTCGAACGCCATCTCAACTTCTCTGGGAAACATTCAGCCATGCTGCAATTACAAATAGCCACCACTGTCTATAGCCAGGTACTCACTCATACAGCTGAGTGAACTGGAGCAATATAGAGTGAAAAACTTGCCCAGGCTTTGACAACGCTGTACAAGATTCAAACCCAAGTTCTCTTAGTCGAGAGTTCAAAGTTCTTCTCCCGTGCCATTCTGCTCTACATTGTCTCCTTGATACTTTGACAGGTCACAAGGTGTCGGTGCAGAATGACGTCAAGGAGTATGGAGCTGATGTCCATGGGGTCAGGCAGATGGTCATCTACGGCCTGAAGGGTCTGGCCAGCTACGCCCGCCACGCCGAACTCTTGGGGCAGTTCGACCCAGCTGTTGGCGAGTTTGTCCACGAGGTAAAGACTTGATTGGTCACATGACCTGTTTGACGTCATGTGACCTGTATGTTGTTCAGCAATGCTCTTAGAAAAGTATAAAACACTCAATAGTCACGAGACAGTTTTCCATCTCTTTTTTATTTTGTGTACAGATATTTTATACCTTAATTTCATTATTAAAAGTGGACATATTATATAAACATTAGTTATTATTAAACACAGAAACCTGTTAATTAATCCAGAAGAGTGATGACATCTGACAGTTTTGAGCAGTGGTATTACGTGATATTAAGTTTTTGCAGACTACCTTCTCAGCAAAGTCATGCAGCCAAACTAGAATCGGCTTAGCAAGATTACATAGATTTATGAAAACCAAACTCTAAAACACAGCAGAACAACAGTTGATCAATCTCTGAGTCCATAAATATTCCTCTTGTCAACAGACGCCAATAAATAAATAAATCTAAAACTGGTAATGCGGACATCCAAACTGTATTCGTTGCTGCCATCTTTCAGACTCTTGCTTTCCTCATCGATGGTGATGAAACAGAACGACACGACCTTGGTGCCAACCTTGGCCTTGCACTCAAGGTCGGTGAGGTCAACATCAGGGTTATGGAGTTGCTTGACAAAGGTCACTGCACACGATTCGGCAGCCCGGAACCGACATCTGTGAATCTCATTCCCAAGGAGGGAAAGGTAACCGTCTGTCTAATGGTGGACTTGTCAGTTTCATTTTCTTGTTAAATGATGCCGCTGCTGTCAACCAGGGATTGTTGAAAGCCATTTCAAAGTAATTGTTTTAAATATTGTGACATTTATTATAATTTATATTCATGAGTTTTGTCACGACCACTTACAGTACGTCACAGAATGGTGACACTGAATGATGCATGTTTACAATTGTAACTTGATTACTATTAAAATTATTTAATACACGTAATTAATTATGCGACGAAAACATATTAAATATCAACAATTATGTATGCCTGTCAATGTGACTGTGTTCGCTGCTGTACACATCTGGACAAGTTTAACCATTTACTGGGTGGATTATCTTCACTTTCCAAATAAAACAATCTTCAGCATCTACGTTATGATGTAGTATTCGACAAAATATATGCAGAAAAAAGATGTGAAACAGATGTTTGTACGCACCAATTTGATTGACTGATTTTTTTATTTATTACCGATTTTTAAAATAGCACACCGAACTTGGACATACACACAAGTGCAGGACAGCGCCATCTGGTGAAGGGTGTTTTCGGGTGATTTACCGAGTTTTGTGTTGTTTATCGCAGGCGATACTGGTGTCTGGACACGACATGAATGACATGGAAGCGATACTGAAGGCAACAGAGAACACAGGCATCAATGTGTACACACACGGAGAGATGTTGCCAGCTCACAGTTACCCGGAACTCAAGAAGTACAAGGTTAGCGTCTGCACTTGTTCGTCGACCCCTGTACTGTCGTTGATCGACACCCGTATAATGATAATAATATAGGTTTTACATAGCATAGCGCCCCATCCAAATAATTGTTCACCATCACACGCATTGGCAACTTTGCACCTCGTGTGTGTAGCATCAGGAAGCCGTTCCAGCCAAATATTTTGATTAGTTGCATCTAGGTGCGTGTACTCACAGATGGACATTGTTGTAAATTAAAACGCAGTAAAGCATGCAGACAAAACAGTGTAGGCACTTATGTACCAGAGTATATAGAGAGACAAGTAACTAAGGTTCAATAGACCATTTCACTTACATTGTTAAGAGCTTTTAAACCTGATTTTGCATCTTAAAATCAATTTTGATCCTTAACAATGATCTTGAATACAATAAAGCTGTCAATGTCATGATGCACCAGCGATACACTATCACTGGTGTCACATGGGAATAGTGTCCTCTGTCATATGGTTTTAGGATATTTGCAATTATTTTTATTTAAATTTAACAATGGATTTTGTTTAAGGATTTTTTTTCGTAAAGAGCTCTTTATCTTAGTGACCCATCCCCAGATGATAAACCTAAAACACTGCACATTTGATGATCACCTGTTTGTTTATGTATTCTCTGTTTGTTGGAAATTAGTTTATTGTTGCAAGAAAATAAGGATGTATCTGGTAACTGAAACATTCATTAATGTAACACCTTTAGGTGGAATGCGGGTGGATTGTACTAAATTGTTGTGTATTTATAAATTCTCAGATTGTAGGATTATTGGTGTAACTGGTAAGAGAACCTGACAGTGACATGTATCTATTTTACCTGCAGCTCTTGGTGGACACTTGGGGTCATTAACTGGTAAGAGAAACTGACAGTGACATGTACCTATTCCACCTGTAGAACCTTGTTTGACACCAGTGATGATATAACTGGTTGGGGAACCTGACTACGGTATGTGTCTATTTTACCCGCAGCACCTGGTGGGCCATTGGGGTGGGGCATGGCAGCTCCAGAAGTTTGAGTGGGCCGACTTCCCTGGCCCGATCCTTGTGACGACAAACTGCATCATCGAGCCGATGAAGTCGTACCGAGACCGTCTCTTCACCCTCAATGAAGTCGGCTGGCCTGACATCCCCCACATCGACGTCCACAAGGATGGCATGGCTGTCGTCATTGACAACGCCAACAAGCAGCCTGGATTCACGGCCGCAGACACGCAGAAGGACATGCGAATCAAGACTCTCACTATTGGATTTGGACACGACGCTATCATCGCTAATGCTGGAAAGGTAGGTTGTTTATTCACTTAGTGTCGCGTTTTAATTTGGTGGAAAATGGGGATTTTTTTGTACAGATGTTTTCCCAGGTGGATAAATTATGGTTGAAATAAGTGTCATATAAATTAGAATAAATTACTAAAAAGTGACATGACTTGTGTAAAATAAAATACTTATTTGTTTGTAACAGAATATAAGAAAATATGACATTTTGAGACTAATGTAAAGTAAGATGTGGATCATATTATTATTTTATTAAACATTTAAATGGGCATCATTATTTATATTAAATAGTTTTTTGAGGTGCACACTTACTTACAACTCCAGTTTTGTAGTATTGTTATTTGTGTTACTCACTGAAAACCAGTGAAATATGACATGTGACCAAATTCCTCCGTTCCGTTTCAGGTGATCGACGCAATCAAGACAGGTAAGCTGAAGCGCATCTTTGTCGTCGGAGGTTGCGACGGTCGCGAGAACAAGCGCAAGTACTTCACCCAGTTCACCCAGGCACTTAGCGACGACACCATGATCCTCACCCTGGGCTGTGCCAAGTATCGCTTCAACCACCTCGACTTCGGCAACCTCAGCGACACCGGTCTGCCCCGTCTTCTTGATCTCGGCCAGTGCAACGACACCTACACCGCCATTTTGGCTGCACAGGCGCTCGCCGACGCGTTCGGAACTGACGTCAACCATCTACCGCTGTCGATCTCCCTTGCCTGGATGGAGCAGAAGGCCATTGCCGTGCTGTTGTCCCTTCTCAGTCTCGGAATTCAGAACATCCGTCTCGGTCCCGTTCTTCCCGCTTTCCTCACCCCCAAAGTCACCGGAATCCTCGTCGATAAGTTCAAGATTTCCCTCGTCGATAACAAGAACCCACAGGCTGACCTTGACAAGATGATGCAGGAGTAATGATGGATGAGTGAACTCGCTGTTGTTCGGTGTGTGTGCGTGTCACATGGGTCTTTGTTCGTTGCAGTGCGGTTTGACATTCACGGTTTCTAGAGGTGTGTAGCGACTATCTGCAGTAAGATGTACATTTTCTTGAAGTTCGGAACAACACACACACGTATAATATTATGAAATTTTATGTTTCGTAAGGCTCAGGGTCGTCAGGTACAATGCTATGCAGTCCATTTTCTGCCTACTGCACACAAGTGAGATCAGTCCGTGCTAAGTTCAATTATATTTGTTCTTTTTGCAGGGGTTTTATCATGCATTTAGTGACATTATGTTGTGTATGTTTCTTGTATTGCATGGTAGTTAGACTGTCTCATCAGTGCCGATATATATTTGGCTTTCTAGTAGCATATGTTCACGTGTCATAATAAGTTAGGCTATAGTTGTTTTTTATGTATTCGCAAACATGTTTGTTATTCAGAGTTTATATATGAAGAAGTGTTGTATTTTATTGCACGTTTCTTGCAATGGAGCTGCTTTAAAAAATTAATATATGAATGGTGGTTAATGGTTATGGCTACAGGCATGACGGTAGCGTAACGTTAGTGATCAACTTTTCGAGATACAGTGTAAAGCTATTCATGGCGAAATAGGTTTAGGAGGTGCTTTTGAGCAAGAAGACAGCTGATTGATAGGACATAAGACGTGTCGCCAATTTCTCAGACAATCTGATGTATGTGTGGTAGATTTAATATTACATTAGATACTAGCCATCTTGCTGTAATGTGTATATTTCCACGCTTGAAAGAAATCATTAAACACGATGGCTGGAATATCATGTGTTGTTTACATTGCCTAGTTGAATACGATAATAGTTGCGCATAGTCCAACATTGCCACAATTTTGATCAACAAAGTTTGGGTGAATGTATGCAAACCATCTTCAATATAATCCGTGGATGTGTAATAACCCTGGGTCTCTCATAGTAACGATTTATCATGACTTAGTCCTGCTGGTAAAACAGCATCACTACCTTGGGGTAATTGAATACAAAGTTGGAAATGAAAGACTGTTGTTCAAATGATTCAACTACTGCTGCAATGTTGTTTATCCTTAGAGATAATTTACATACACAAAGACACGGGGGGGGGGGGAATTCAGGTACATTGAGTGTATGTGGTGTGTATGTGCGTACTTAAAGCACGTTTGTTTTCATGTTTTCAAGAAATGCATACTGCATACCTTATAATCTCATATTTCAACATCCAATTTATTTTCCTTGATCCAAACTAGTAACACATGCATTTATAAACCAACCCAACAGATTAAAACTCGACACACAGTACAGGCTGTATGAGCCTAAATAACCTCGTCTCTAAACCTCACTGTTTATAGTTTGCCTCAATGTTTAGCGATACATTCTAAGCTAATGAAAATATTTCCACAAACGAGATGTACTTTTCAAGCACATGCTTAGTGGATACTGAAAGCTACACTACATTCATTTCACAATTTGCAAACTTGTAGTTGATCACATACATGTGGATTTTTAAGAAGCTTATTGGTCTATCGTCTAGGGCAGCTTCTGGCATGGACAGATTTCAGTTCTTGGGAACAATGTCACCAATCTTGTATAGCGTCTGTTCTTAGCCTTCCAGCAGCAACTGTCAGATTGTCACTTCTTGGGAACAATATCGCCAATCCAATCTAGATATTTTGGATTGCCATTTTCGATCTGAAAACAGAGGATCTATGAAAGTACATTCATTACTTTATGTGACTTGTTATAGCCAACAATTTGTATGTTAAAGCCAGCAGAAAAAAATTGAATCCGAAAAACCTCCCAAGAGGCCCCATAGGTACATGTTGCACCGATATTTTGACCATTCACAAGCAAACATCTCCGTCTAGCTGGTGATCTAAAATCGATGTGCTCAAGCCAAGTCCGAATTACTGAAAGCAGTGTGATGCTCAGAAGTATTTTTGAATTAATAGATGTTTCCTACAGAGTGATAATGACAAGATGGCAGCTTATACACCAGGCTTTTATGTAGGACCAAATGATTGCCAGTCACACATGTTTTGATGGACACATGGGTGCTAACTATTAAGCCAGTTTACAAACTTTTAAATGTGTTTAATGACATGAAATGTACTACAAACACACATATGTCACCACTTACACTCACTTCAAAGGCGTAACTGACAATATCTATGGTTTGGGAAAACTTTTTTGCTCCTTCATTTTTTTACCCGTCCACCCATATTTCTACCCGTCCACAACGTTTTTACCCGTCCAAATGACGGGGGGGTAACATCTCTGCATAAAGTTATGATACACGCGCATGTTTCTGAATTTGGACCTGTTAACAGTAGAATTGTCTTTTAAAACTGGGAGTCATATATACTCCTACAAAACGATATACGAGGAATCCGTACGTGAAACAAAGTCTCTGACAGATTCCATTAAAAATGGCCTGGTAATGAAGGTAACAGTTGCCTCGATTTGGTGGTTGACGTAAGTTTTATTTCACAACGCAACATGTACAAGAACAAAACTAAAGTATATATTAAATTGTCAGCGTGTTGATTGCATGGATGTCATTTTGCTAAAAGCCGTCTTCCAGCGACAACATCATCATTTTTAAAATAACCATCATTACTATAGATATATAGTTGTAGGTTTACAACAAAATACAACAACAGAATTGTCAAGATCAGAGTACCCGGTAAACAGAGTTAAAATAACTATAGATATATAGTTGTAGTTTTACAACAAAATACAACAACAGAATTGTCAAGATCAGAGTAAACATATTGTCAGGCATCACCAATCTGCACTACTAAACATGGATGTATAAAGTAAGTAGTTTGTTACTGTTGCTGGTGATATCCGACAACGATCCGAGAAATTTGAACCACTTTTTGAATATAGACAAGTATAATCATGCAAGAAATGTAAGAAAGCATGGATGAATCAAAACAAGATTTGACTTAACTTGGGCTACTTTTAAGAATGAAATTAAAACCTGTAGTAAGTTGCAACTTAATTGCATTCTAGACATCTAGAGTAAGTATTTACGTAGTTACCATAACTACTTATTTGTATATGTTTGAGAAAAATATTTTTCCAGCAGATGTCTACTCACCGGGGCACTGATGACTTCAGGCACATCATAGGGGTGGTTCTCACTGGACAGACAAATCACGTGGTCAGAATTATACACCCAGTGTGCATGTCTAAGATTTTGTAAAATTATGATGCCAAAATGCAATAGGTTATATAGGAGCAAATGAACAAAAACGTTGCTCCCAAATGTGCCACCATATACATTTATAAACGCCTAATCTATCACTGTACTGTCTGTAATTTGTAGACTAACGGGATAAAATAAAACACTACATCGAAGCACATATCACCCACACACATCGATTCAAGAGCCGAATCACTTTGACTGAGCAAGGCTGTTATTATAACACTAATAAATAACAAGTGGTGATTGTACTGATCAAGATATGTATTTCCAATGTTTCTAGTTTGAGCCATGGGAGGGAGAAATGTACTGTTTAACATTTCACTTATTTGCATAATATGGAAATAAATAATATTAAAAATCTGAACACAATATTCAATCAAATCATGTTGATAATAGTATCTGCTCTAACAAACGGAGTGTGATATACTGGTACCGGACAAACTTGGAGATGTCATCAATCGAAGAGGTTCGCGTTTTAATCATCTAAAACAAACAGTAAACAACTATCATACTTGGAATATGTGTCTTTCGTTTGTTTTTACAGTATATATTCATTCATCTCATAGGCATAGCGCTTTATAAGTTCCATGACTTCTGCTATGTCCTTCAACAGGAGCAGCAACTCACCAACCGGGAAGTTGTATTGTGTTGTGTTGTATTGTATATTGTATTGTATTATTTTCCCCATAATGTGTGGTACTAAGAAAATTTATATTATTATGTTGCTGTTGATGTATAAGATTTAACAAGATTTAACAAGATTTAACAAGATTGCCACCTAGATATTCAACTATAGATGGCAGGTGGACTAGGAAGCCCTTTTCCTTATCGAGAGTCCTGAGTCCAACCTATCTAATTATATCTCGCCCGTCTTAGGTATATGTCGATTTTATTTTAAAATATATTAACACTACTAGCACCTACACAGTCAGCTAATAATCTTTTCCATTCGTTTACTGTTCTTTGTGAAAATTTGAATTGTCTAATATCTAGTCTACACTGCTTCTTTGCTAATGTAACTCCATGTCCTCTAGTCCTTCTCTCTGCCTTGACTTTCATTCATCTGCCCTCCCACCAATCCGCCCATCCGCCCACCTACCCACCCCACTCACTCACCTCCAAAATATAACACACACAAACACAATAATTGCATCAATATTCAGGATATCATGTTGTGTTGTGTGTGGATGACTTCTCATGTTGTGTGTGGATGACTTCTCATGTTGTGTGTGGAGGACTTCTCATGTTGTGTGTGGAGGACTTCTCATGTTCTGTGTGGAGGACTTCTCATGTTGTATGTGGAGGACTTCTCATGTTCTGTGTGGAGGACTTCTCATGTTGTGTGTAAAGGACTTCTCATGTTGTGTGTGGAGGACTTTTCATGTTCTGTGTGGAGGACTTCTCATGTTCTGTGTGGAGGACTTCTCATGTTGTGTGTGGATGACTTCTCATGTTGTGTGTGGAGGACTTCTCATGTTGTGTGTGGAGGACTTCTCATGTTGTGTGTGGAGGACTTCTCATGTTGTGTGTGGAGGACTTCTCATGTTGTGTGTGGAGGACTTCTCATGTTGTGTGTGGAGGACTTCTCATGTTCTGTGTGGAGGACTTCTCATGTTTGTGTGGAGGACTTCTCATGTTGTGTGTGGAGGACTTCTCATGTTCTGTGTGGAGGACTTCTCATGTTCTGTGTGGAGGACTTCTCATGTTCTGTGTGGAGGACTTCTCATGTTCTGTGTGGAGGACTTCTCATGTTCTGTGTGGAGGACTTCTCATGTTCTGTGTGGAGGACTTCTCATGTTCTGTGTGGAGGACTTCTCATGTTCTGTGTGGAGGACTTCTCATGTTCTGTGTGGAGGACTTCTCATGTTCTGTGTGGAGGACTTCTCATGTTGTGTGTGGAGGACTTCTCATGTTCTGTGTGGAGGACTTCTCATGTTCTGTGTGGAGGACTTCTCATGTTCTGTGTGGAGGACTTCTCATGTTGTGTGTGGAGGACTTCTCATGTTGTGTGTGGAGGACTTCTCATGTTCTGTGTGGAGGACTTCTCATGTTGTGTGTGGAGGACTTCTCATGTTGTGTGTGGAGGACTTCTCATGTTGTGTGTGGAGGACTTCTCATGTTGTGTGTGGAGGACTTCTCATGTTCTGTGTGGAGGACTTCTCATGTTCTGTGTGGAGGACTTCTCATGTTGTGTGTGGAGGACTTCTCATGTTGTGTGTGGAGGACTTCTCATGTTCTGTGTGGAGGACTTCTCATGTTCTGTGTGGAGGACTTCTCATGTTGTGTGTGGAGGACTTCTCATGTTCTGTGTGGAGGACTTCTCATGTTGTGTGTGGAGGACTTCTCATGTTCTGTGTGGAAGACTTCTCATGTTCTGTGTGGAAGACTTCTTCTGTTCCGTGTGTGGAAGACTTCTCATGTTCTGTGTGGAAGACTTCTCATGTTCTGTGTGGAAGACTTCTCATGTTCTGTGTGGAGGACTTCTCATGTTTGTGTGGAAGACTTCTCATGTTGTGTGTGGAAGACTTCTCATGTTCTGTGTGGAAGACTTCTCATGTTCTGTGTGGAGGACTTCTCATGTTGTGTGTGGAAGACTTCTCATGTTCTGTGTGGAAGACTTCTCATGTTCTGTGTGGAGGACTTCTCGTGTTCTGTGTGGAAGACTTCTCATGTTCTGTGTGGAGGACTTCTCATGTTCTGTGTGGAAGACTTCTCGTGTTCTGTGTGGAAGACTTCTCATGTTCTGTGTGGAAGACTTCTCATGTTCTGTGTGGAGGACTTCTCATGTTGTGTGTGGAAGACTTCTCATGTTCTGTGTGGAAGACTTCTCATGTTCTGTGTGGAGGACTTCTCGTGTTCTGTGTGGAGGACTTCTCATGTTCTGTGGGTCACAGTTGTGTTGCTGCGTAGCTGGTAATTGATGTGCAGTATCAAAACTATTGCATCTGAGTTCCGACCTACCAACAGCATCTCTTTGTCCTCTTCAATCTTCCCCTCCCATTCATATCTAACAAACATCAAGCACGTCAAATGTCTGAATATTGATAATAATTAAAATGACACTGCAGTATAAATTATATTGCGTTCTTCAACATCCCTTTGCATTTCTAGCTAACATAGAAAAAAGACACGGAATGACTGAATAATAATACACATTTCAAGACACTGTAGAATTAAAATAACTGTCTTCTTTAATTTTTTAGTTTTCCAATTTATCTCCTCAGTCATATCAATCAGGGATTGTTTTTGATTTTTTCTGAACAATAATTGTTTTACTTTAATCTACAATGCTGCCTTTTTATACTGTCTTTCCACTTATAACTAAAACAAAGACAAACTACACAGACTGTGTGATTACAACAACAAATAAGCGAACTAAATGTAACCTAAGTCACAGTCCTCTCAAAGTTTTCCTTCCCATTCTTATCTAAGTATCTGTGAGAAGAGAAGAAACACATTAAATGTCTGGTCTGAATAATACCTTATAATTGGTATATGCAAGTTAATATGCAATATACATCACTCATGTCTGTAATCTTGCCTTTTCACTTATAAATATCTAAGAGGATTAAAACAGTATGACCATGTAATGTAATAAAATAAATATTCTATATGAAAATACAGAACTCTCATTATGTGGCTGGAATTAATCTGCTTCCCCTCATATTCCAAGGAATTAGGGTAAGTTATCTAGGGTACGTACAAGCTAGTTCAAAGTGGGTTTTCAAAGTACAATGAAAACTCCTTAACTGTATTTATACAACATAATTTATTTATTATTTATTTATTATCACAAATATATTAAAATCATAATATCATGTTAACCACAAAAAGTATTATACTTACACAGAGGTAATTTGAGGGATTATGTTGACACAAGCTGCTAACTTATTACTGACGAGGCCTCTGAAAACAAAATATTTTCTGCAATCAGATTTAGAAACAAATAACACCAGGAAACTGCAAAACCCGAAATTACACTGATATGTCAGTAATGTCCTAACATATATAGGAATTTTTATAATGTTAGACTAAAGTGGAGAAGTCAATATAAATGAAAGAAAAAAGATATGGAATTCAACAAGGTAATCAATAAGTTCTATAAATAAAAACTAAGATAAAAATACGGAAAAACTAAGAAACAAAAATAAATAAAATTAATTTTATAGCAACATATTGGATACTGTTTTGTTTTCTTTTTAGGTGGTCGCAGAAATACAGTGCTAAGGTAGCAGATTATGTGTGTTCTTGAGAATATAATTAACGGAAAAATACAGCTTCCCTTAATACAACTAACACAACTGGGTCACCTTTTAGTTTGGCATAACATGACATCAAGGAATCACCTGAGAATGGCAACGTACGATATCACACAAAATTATGTCAGTTGTACTTAAAAAATTAACTTATTAGTGAAAAGCTTACGATGCTAACTTCTTCGCAACTTCATCATTTGGCACTGTCACAAAGGCCATCGAATGGGTGCCAGGTATGTAGTGCTCGGCCATTTTGGTGGAGTACAACCGACGGGGCAATGCCAAAGACAGAAACACTACAATAAAGTAGACACGATTTAACAAGTCTTGTCCAAAAAGTATGAAAGCTGAGGAGTGTGTAGGCAATACCGAGCATGCCATCCTATTTTATGAAATGTTTGTTTGTAAGCGTTGTTCCACATGTTAATAACTGTTATTACCTATGATTAATATTGGCATAACTAATTAGGATGTATTGTTGCTAAACAATCAGAACATAGTTTGAGACAGTGACCAAAGTCGGCTTGGTCTCTGTTATGGCAAGCCTCAATTAAAAAGTGGACCTGTTTGAAAATTATTACAAAAGTTAGCAAGTGTGCGCCTGTGCGTGTGCTTGCACGTGTGTGTATGTGCATGTAGACACAGGCATGTACACTACTAATATTTAGAATAATATGCAAACAAACCCAAATTTGTTACGTTTACAGCAAAGGTATAATATCAAATACACACACACACACACACACACACACACACACACACACACACACACACACACACACACACACACACACACACACACACACACACACACACACACACACACACACACACACACACACACACACACACACACACACACACACACACACACAAAAAATAGATTTGTGTATACACATACATACATATATATGAAACATATGTATGATATAATATATATATATCATATATATATACGGTATATATATATATATATATATATATATATATAATATATATATGATATAGGTATTTATTATTTACTATTATTTTTGAAAAGAACATCATCTATTACTAACTAGTAATTACACTAGATAATAGACTTTTTTTGTAATTGCAATACATATTAGTATTACAAAAAAAGTCTATTACCTATTATAATTACTATTACATAACACTATTACCCCAAGCCTTCAGACCAGTGGCAGCAGTCAGTTGATGACGCATCCAGACACACACCACAGCAACTGTCTCCCTCAAGGGATGATTGGGAGTGACTGAATTTAGATTGTTCCTCAGTAGAATTATCTGCACGAGGACACATAAAAGCAGGCAACAGATAAATGAGCCAGTAGAGCTACAGCGTGCTGTATATGGAATTTAAATTAAATTAAAATTCTTACATACTTAAAATAAGTAAGGATGTTTTATGGATAACAAAACAAACATGGTTATTTGACCATTACTGTTTACAACTTACAAACATCTATACTTGTTGGGCATATTTTCTGAATCTGCAAAATCCTGACCAGAATGCTCTGCACGATTATTATTATTATTATAATAATTATTATTATTATAACTTTTGACTCTATTGGATTCGTCTATTGCTGATAATCATATTCAATCAAATGTATTAGTTAACATAAAGCAGGCCTAAGCTGATGTAACAGTAAAGCATAATTATACTGACTAATGTATTAAAATTTCTTTAATCACTCTATACCAGTGAAACATGTTTTTTATGCTGAAATTGCCATTGGTAGATCCTTCCTGTATGGCTACTGACTAGTCTGTCTCTGGACTATGGCGACTAGTCTGTCGCTGGACTATGGCGACTAGTCTGTCGCTGGACTATGGCGACTAGTCTGTCGCTGGACTATGGCGACTAGTCTGTCGCTGGACTATGGCGACTAGTCTGTCGCTGGACTATGGCGACTAGTCTGTCGCTGGACTATGGCGACTAGTCTGTCACTGGACTATGGCGACTAGTCTGTCTCTGGACTATGGCGACTAGCTGTCGCTGGACTATGGCACTAGTCTGCGCGACTATGGCGACTAGTCTGTCTCTGGACTATGGCGACTAGTCTGTCACTGGACTATGGCGACTAGTCTGTCGCTGGACTATGGCGACTAGTCTGTCTCTGGACTATGGCGACTAGTCTGTCTCTGGACTATGGCGACTAGTCTGTCGCTGGACTATGGCGACTAGTCTGTCTCTGGACTATGGCGACTAGTCTGTCCTGGACTATGGCACTATTTGTCGCTGGACTATGGCGACTAGTCTGTCGCTGGACTATGGCGACTAGTCTGTCACTGGACTATGGCGACTAGTCTGTCTCTGGACTATGGCGACTAGTCTGTCGCTGGACTATGGCGACTAGTCTGTCGCTGGACTATGGCGACTAGTCTGTCCTGGACTATGGCGACTAGTCTGTCGCTGGACTATGGCGACTAGTCTGTCCTGGACTATGGCGACTAGTCTGTCCTGGACTATGGCGACTAGTCTGTCGCTGGACTATGGCGACTAGTCTGTCCTGGACTATGGCAACTAGTCTGTCGCTGGACTATGGCGACTAGTCTGTCGCTGGACTATGGCGACTAGTCTGTCACTGGACTATGGCGACTAGTCTGTCACTGGACTATGGCGACTAGTCTGTCACTGGACTATGGCGACTAGTCTGTCGCTGGACTATGGCGACTAGTCTGTCCTGGACTATGGCACTAGTCTGTCGCTGGACTATGGCGACTAGTCTGTCCTGGACTATGGCGACTAGTCTGTCACTGGACTATGGCGACTAGTCTGTCCTGGACTATGGCGACTAGTCTGTCGCTGGACTATGGCGACTAGTCTGTCGCTGGACTATGGCACTAGTCTGTCACTGGACTATGGCGACTAGTCTGTCGCTGGACTATGGCGACTAGTCTGTCACTGGACTATGGCGACTAGTCTGTCGCTGGACTATGGCGACTAGTCTGTCGCTGGACTATGGCGACTAGTCTGTCGCTGGACTATGGCGACTAGTCTGTCGCTGGACTATGGCGACTAGTCTGTCGCTGGACTATGGCGACTAGTCTGTCGCTGGACTATGGCGACTAGTCTGTCGCTGGACTATGGCGACTAGTCTGTCTCTGGACTATGGCGACTAGTCTGTCGCTGGACTATGGCTACTAGTCTGTCGCTGGACTATGGCGACTAGTCTGTCGCTGGACTATGGCTACTAGTCTGTCACTGGACTATGGCGACTAGTCTGTCGCTGGACTATGGCGACTAGTCTGTCGCTGGACTATGGCGACTAGTCTGTCACTGGACTATGGCGACTAGTCTGTCACTGGACTATGGCGCCCTAGTCTGTCACTGGACTATGGCGACTAGTCTGTCGCTGGACTATGGCGACTAGTCTGTCGCTGGACTATGGCGACTAGTCTGTCACTGGACTATGGCGACTAGTCTGTCGCTGGACTATGGCGACTAGTCTGTCCTGGACTATGGCGACTAGTCTGTCGCTGGACTATGGCGACTAGTCTGTCCTGGACTATGGCGACTAGTCTGTCGCTGGACTATGGCGACTAGTCTGTCCTGGACTATGGCACTAGTCTGTCGCTGGACTATGGCGACTAGTCTGTCACTGGACTATGGCTACTAGTCTGTCGCTGGACTATGGCGACTAGTCTGTCGCTGGACTATGGCTACTAGTCTGTCACTGGACTATGGCGACTAGTCTGTCGCTGGACTATGGCGACTAGTCTGTCACTGGACTATGGCGACTAGTCTGTCGCTGGACTATGGCGACTAGTCTGTCACTGGACTATGGCGACTAGTCTGTCGCTGGACTTTTGGCGACTAGTCTGTCGCTGGACTATGGCGACTAGTCTGTCACTGGACTATGGCGACTAGTCTGTCGCTGGACTATGGCGACTAGTCTGTCACTGGACTATGGCGACTAGTCTGTCGCTGGACTATGGCGACTAGTCTGTCACTGGACTATGGCGACTAGTCTGTCGCTGGACTATGGCGACTAGTCTGTCACTGGACTATGGCACTAGTCTGTCCTGGACTATGGCACTAGTCTGTCCTGGACTATGGCACTAGTCTGTCACTGGACTATGGCGACTAGTCTGTCGCTGGACTATGGCACTAGTCTGTCACTGGACTATGGCGACTAGTCTGTCCTGGACTATGGCGACAGTCTGTCACTGGACTATGGCGACTAGTCTGTCGCTGGACTATGGCGACAGTCTGTCCTGGACTATGGCACTAGTCTGTCCTGGACTATGGCGACTAGTCTGTCTCTGGACTATGGCTACTAGTCTGTCACTGGACTATGGCGACTAGTCTGTCTCTGGACTATGGCTACTAGTCTGTCACTGGACTATGGCGACTAGTCTGTCCTGGACTATGGCCTACTAGTCTGTCACTGGACTATGGCAACTAGTCTGTCACTGGACTATGGCAACTAGTCTGTCACTGGACTATGGCAACTAGTCTGTCACTGGACTATGGCAACTAGTCTGTCACTGGACTATGGCAACTAGTCTGTCACTGGACTATGGCAACTAGTCTGTCACTGGACTATGGCGACTAGTCTGTCACTGGACTATGGCGACTAGTCTGTCACTGGACTATGGCGACTAGTCTGTCACTGGACTATGGCGACTAGTCTGTCTCTGGACTATGGCAACTAGTCTGTCACTGGACTATGGCGACTAGTCTGTCTCTGGACTATGGCGACTAGTCTGTCGCTGGACTATGGCGACTAGTCTGTCACTGGACTATGGCGACTAGTCTGTCACTGGACTATGGCGACTAGTCTGTCGCTGGACTATGGCGACTAGTCTGTCACTGGACTATGGCGACTAGTCTGTCGCTGGACTATGGCGACTAGTCTGTCGCTGGACTATGGCGACTAGTCTGTCGCTGGACTATGGCGACTAGTCTGTCGCTGGACTATGGCTACTAGTCTGTCACTGGACTATGGCGACTAGTCTGTCACTGGACTATGGCGACTAGTCTGTCGCTGGACTATGGCGACTAGTCTGTCACTGGACTATGGCGACTAGTCTGTCGCTGGACTATGGCAACTAGTCTGTCACTGGACTATGGCTACTAGTCTGTCACTGGACTATGGCAACTAGTCTGTCACTGGACTATGGCGACTAGTCTGTCACTGGACTATGGCGACTAGTCTGTCACTGGACTATGGCGACTAGTCTGTCGCTGGACTATGGCGACTAGTCTGTCACTGGACTATGGCGACTAGTCTGTCACTGGACTATGGCAACTAGTCTGTCGCTGGACTATGGCGACTAGTCTGTCACTGGACTATGGCGACTAGTCTGTCTCTGGACTATGGCTACTAGTCTGTCACTGGACTATGGCGACTAGTCTGTCGCTGGACTATGGCGACTAGTCTGTCACTGGACTATGGCGACTAGTCTGTCACTGGACTATGGCTACTAGTCTGTCACTGGACTATGGCTACTAGTCTGTCACTGGACTATGGCTACTAATCTGTCACTGGACTATGGCTACTAGTCTGTCACTGGACTATGGCAACTAGTCTGTCACTGGACTATGGCGACTAGTCTGTCACTGGACTATGGCTACTAGTCTGTCACTGGACTATGGCTACTAGTCTGTCACTGGACTATGGCGACTAGTCTGTCACTGGACTATGGCTACTAGTCTGTCACTGGACTATGGCTACTAGTCTGTCACTGGACTATGGCAACTAGTCTGTCACTGGACTATGGCAACTAGTCTGTCACTGGACTATGGCAACTAGTCTGTCACTGGACTATGGCAACTAGTCTGTCACTGGACTATGGCTACTAGTCTGTCACTGGACTATGGCTACTAGTCTGTCACTGGACTATGGCGACTAGTCTGTCACTGGACTAGGGCCCGGGACTACAGTTCTGTCACTGGACTATGGCGACTAGTCTGTCACTGGACTATGGCGACTAGTCTGTCTCTGGACTATGGCAACTAGTCTGTCACTGGACTATGGCGACTAGTCTGTCTCTGGACTATGGCGACTAGTCTGTCGCTGGACTATGGCGACTAGTCTGTCACTGGACTATGGCGACTAGTCTGTCACTGGACTATGGCGACTAGTCTGTCGCTGGACTATGGCGACTAGTCTGTCACTGGACTATGGCTACTAGTCTGTCACTGGACTATGGCGACTAGTCTGTCACTGGACTATGGCGACTAGTCTGTCGCTGGACTATGGCGACTAGTCTGTCACTGGACTATGGCGACTAGTCTGTCGCTGGACTATGGCAACTAGTCTGTCACTGGACTATGGCTACTAGTCTGTCACTGGACTATGGCTACTAGTCTGTCACTGGACTATGGCGACTAGTCTGTCACTGGACTATGGCGACTAGTCTGTCACTGGACTATGGCGACTAGTCTGTCGCTGGACTATGGCGACTAGTCTGTCACTGGACTATGGCGACTAGTCTGTCACTGGACTATGGCAACTAGTCTGTCGCTGGACTATGGCGACTAGTCTGTCACTGGACTATGGCGACTAGTCTGTCTCTGGACTATGGCTACTAGTCTGTCACTGGACTATGGCGACTAGTCTGTCGCTGGACTATGGCGACTAGTCTGTCTCTGGACTATGGCGACTAGTCTGTCGCTGGACTATGGCGACTAGTCTGTCACTGGACTATGGCGACTAGTCTGTCACTGGACTATGGCTACTAGTCTGTCGCTGGACTATGGCGACTAGTCTGTCACTGGACTATGGCGACTAGTCTGTCGCTGGACTATGGCGACTAGTCTGTCACTGGACTATGGCGACTAGTCTGTCGCTGGACTATGGCAACTAGTCTGTCACTGGACTATGGCTACTAGTCTGTCACTGGACTATGGCTACTAGTCTGTCACTGGACTATGGCTACTAGTCTGTCACTGGACTATGGCTACTAGTCTGTCACTGGACTATGGCAACTAGTCTGTCACTGGACTATGGCTACTAATCTGTCACTGGACTATGGCTACTAGTCTGTCACTGGACTATGGCGACTAGTCTGTCACTGGACTATGGCAACTAGTCTGTCACTGGACTATGGCGACTAGTCTGTCGCTGGACTATGGCGACTAGTCTGTCGCTGGACTATGGCGACTAGTCTGTCGCTGGACTATGGCGACTAGTCTGTCGCTGGACTATGGCGACTAGTCTGTCGCTGGACTATGGCGACTAGTCTGTCCCTGGACTATGGCGACTAGTCTGTCGCTGGACTATGGCAACTAGTCTGTCACTGGACTATGGCGACTAGTCTGTCGCTGGACTACAGCGACTAGTCTGTCACTGGACTATGGCAACTAGTCTGTCACAGTGATGCCACTGCTCTGTGAATTTGTGAAAGACTTGCAGTATTCGGAGAGCAGGTAAGATAGAGTTGCAATGCGTGCATGTTGTTATAATAATAATAAGTTTAGACATTAAAATCTAAAATAAAACTTTGTTCAGTAGTGTTGATAATAGTAGCTACAATTAAAACGTATGGCTAAATCATTGTTAATTTGTACAGAACTGAACTAGAGAAAATTAAATTAAATCAAGGGTGGTATATTGTTGTAATTTATATTATGCATTAATGTAGTCTAGAAATATATATATGTATGTATACATATCAGCAATTGCAAAATATATATATATATATATATATATATATATATATATATATATATATATATATATAATTATATATACTATATATATATTGACTTAACAATACAAATACATATATCACAATACAATATATATATTATATATATTATATTTATATATATATATATATATATATATATCAGCAATTGCAATATATATATTATATATATATATATTATATATATATATATCAGCAATTACAATATATGTATATATATATATATATATATATATATATATATATATATATATATATATATATATACTATATATATTGCAATTGTAATATATATATATATATATATATATTGCAATTGCTGATATATATATATATATATATATATATATATATATGTATAAAATATATAATATATATATATATTGCAATTGCTGATATATATAAATATATAGTAGTTAATAAATAATAAATGACTTCAACAATACACTATTAGTGTCAATTGTAATAAATAATAAATTAATACATGTAAATAGAAACACTGCACAGCTTACGACAGTATTCGTGCCTCCCGGCTTGTCACTGTTAGGACAGAATAATATTTAGAAAAAACTTATTTGAACACAGGCCAACTGTATTTAGTAAGTAGCTAGTAAAACCTAGATTCACTGAGTTCTAATTATCCAATAAACACCCTTTCCTACCAGTTATGCAAATAATAGCAACTATGTTTTCTTAATTCGCAGAGCAGTGACGTCACTGCTCTGCGAATAGTGGCGAGTGTGACCTTATTCGCAGAGCTGTTGTGCGAATAGCCAGTTTGTAAAATAAAACACTAGATGGAAGCATTTTTTTCCCAAAAAATATTCGAATAAAAAATACACCGCCCATATCCATAAAGTTCGATCAAGGATTCTATGTAGCTTCATTGAAGCTATAGAATCTTTGCCCTTGGTTCGATCACGTGCGCTCGCGTCTTTGTGAATTATTTTCTCTCTGCCTCTATGTATATATAATATATTATATATACATAGAGGCAGAGAGAAAATAATTCACAAAGACGCGAGCGCACGTGGGTTCGATGATCAAGGCCCAGGGCTCTGGCTCTGCCTCTGCCTCTGCCCTGGCTCTGCCAGAGCCTCCTGAGTAACTTCAGTAAGGTTGTCATTACAATACAAAATAATAAATAACAAGTACTGGTGAATATATTGTTCAGTCAAATCATTGTATTAGTGGGTGATACATGCCTAATAAGAACGACTGGTACTTTAGCTGTAATTATTTTTAGACTAATCTTACACGCGATTTTCCGACGTCAACTTCTTGAGAGCACGTACTAGCTACTGTTGTTCAGGAATCCCGCTTGGCGGAGCCACCTGACGGTACGGTGTTTTCATTTTAGAAGGTACGCTTTGATATTAGCCGAGGAGTAAATGATAGTTTATGGAAGTGTCAAATAGTTTCGTATTTACTTAAAGTATGCATTGCAATGGTCACACTTGACATAGGTGTACGTCAAACGATCACAATGTTGCTACAATTTATTTTGACGTGGGCGATAAACAGATATGTTAGCAGAAATACCCTTCTAAGGCTAGCCTAATCTAAGGCTTCTTCTTCTATTAATCAGCTAACATCAATGTTGTGATGATTACGCTGATTTTTGGAGGTTGCAGTAGACACTTCTGAAATGTAGTGAAATGGTGTGTGGCATAGTATAGGGGGGTAGTAGACATAATAAATAAGAGAGGAGGGGGAATGGGAGGGTGGTCTGTCTGGTTACAATTAACTTACAGGTGGACATCAAGCCTGGACTTGAAACAGTCCAGGGACATGGCTGCCATTATTTCCTGGGGGAGGCTGTTCCATTCTGGGATGGTCCGGGGGAAGAATGACATCTGTCTGTACTGTGTCCTGCAGTAGGGGATGTTGTAGCTGTGTATGTTGTTCTTTCTGTGGCTTGATCTGTTGGCCGTGGTAGGTATTCAGAATCAATGGTGACGAGGTGGTGGTGAAATTTGTAAAACATTTCAAGGCGAGCTTTTTTTCGGCATTGTTGGAGTGTGGGCCAGGCAAGAGAGTCGATGATGGAGTTGACACAGGACGTCTGGTGGTGTCTATTTGTAACCCATCTTGCTGCACGGTGTTGGACTTTTTCTATTGTTTTTATGTTGTTTGCCGAGCGTGGGTCCCAGACAGTGGCCGAGTACTCCAGGATTGGGCGTACAAAAGCTTTATATGCTGTTTCTTTGGTTTTCTTGTTTCCGATTTTTAGGTTTCTTCTGAGAAAACCAAGTGTCTTGTTCGCTTTTATTGCTGATAGTGTCTATGTGGAATCCCCAATTCAGGTTGTCCTGTATGTTTATGCCAAGGTATTTTGCTGTGCTGACGTTTTGCAGGTTGTGTCCGTGTAGGTGGTATGACAGTACAATTTTTTTTCTTGGGTGGCACTCAACGGGCAGCTTTTTCTGGTCCTCTTTGTGTTTAATGGTATTACTGCACAGGGTGTCATCAGCAAACAGTTGGGTTTTTGATTCAATGTCTATGGGTAGGTCATTGATGTACAGAAGGAAGAGACACAGGCCGACGACTGATCCCTGGGGGACTCCCGAGTCCACAGGCATGAAGTTTGATCTCTTTCACCCAACCACTACAGCCTGCTGTCTGTTCTCGAGAAAGCTGTCAATCCATGTATTGAGGCGACCTCCAATTCCATAGCGACGCAGCTTGTGAACTAGAATGGTATGGCTCACCTTGTCGAATGCTTTTTCAAAGTCAAGGACAATGGTGTCCTCCTGGTTTCCCCTCTCCAGCTCTTCGCTTATTTCATCCACGTACCCCAGAAGTTGCATCTCACAGGACCGTCCGCATCGGAAGCCATGCTGCTCTGGGCAGAGAATGCTGTTCTTCAGACATGATGTGACTGGCGATGATGTGCTCCATCACCTTGCAGGCTATGCATGCATGGGGCGGTAGTTTTCTGCCTTGTATTGTTCTCCCTTCTTGAAGACAGGCGTGATATGGGCTAATTTCCAGTCAAGTGGTAATGTTCCAGTCTGGTAGGAGTTTCGGAAGAGCAAGGTAAGGGCTGGTGTGACTTCTTCTGCAACTATCTTGGTGAGATCCCATCAGGACCACAGGCTTTGTTAGGGTCTAAGTTTAGAAGCAGTTTCTTCACCCCTTCTTCGGTAATGTTGATGTTTTTGCAGTCTGTGTACTCAGGAAGGTCTGGTTTTGGGGGGCAACATAGTTTAAACTCCTCAGCAGTAACAGTATCTTTGCACCTGATTCCGTGAACTTAAATGAACATGCTTCTATCATTACGGACTACATTACCTTTTGCATGGACTCTACCATTCCAATGAAAACTGTGACTGTTTATCCTAATTCAAAGCCTTGGATCACGTCTGATATAAAAAACACGCTTAAGAACAAACAAATCGCATACCGCTCTAAGGACATACACACAATGAAAAACGCACACAGACAGCTACAAACAGAAATCTCACAAGCAAAACAAAGGTATCGTGAAAAGGTTGAAAATGAGTTTAGCTGCATGAACACTAAACAGGCCTTTGCGCATTTGAAAAAGATGTCAGGTCGTTTGGACAGATTATCTGTCCCTTCAACTACTGATCCATTGAAATTTGCTTCAGACTTAAATTTGTTTTATAACAGATTTGACAGCCATGATTTTTCTATTGAGTGTGAGTCGCTCCTAGCTGTTGGCCCTTTACCCGTACCAGGTGATATTGACATTTCTACCGTGGATGTCACAAATCAATTCAAAAAGTGCAAGGCTAATAAAGCTCCTGGTCCAGATGGCATTCCAGGCCGCTTACTTAAAGAGTGTGCAATTGAGTTAGGTCCGGTATTTCAGCCACTGTTTAAACAGTCTGTGGATATAGGTGTGATTCCAACCATCTGGAAAACGTCTGTAGTGGTACCCGTCCCTAAAATGTCATCACCGTCAGAGTTAAACCACTTCAGACCTGTGGCCCTAATGTCCATCGTCATGAAATGTTTTGAAAGACTGATTTTGTCTCACATTCTCCCACATGTTCAATCTCAACTGGACCCATATCAATTCGCTTACCGTTCCAGAAGAGGCACTGACGATGCAATAGCTTGCCTTTTACACAAACTATTTGAACACATGGAGACAGCTGGCAACTATGCTCGAATCTTATTTATAGATTTCAGTTCAGCATTTAACACAATACAAAGGCATGTCATGATTGATAAACTACAGAAACTAGAAGTTCCAGCCGCACTTGTTCACTGGGTTTTCAATTTCTTAAGTAATCGCCCGCAGTGTGTTCGAGTGGGTGACATAAAGTCACCAGTGCTTGTTAGCAACACAGGTGCGCCTCGGTTGTGTACTGAGTCCATTTTTGTACACCTTGTATACAAATGACTGTCGTAGTGTTGACTCATCTACCCAATTTGTGAGGTTTTCTGATGATACAGCCATGCTCGCTCTTTTGAATGATTTTGCCTCATACCAGTCATATCTTTCTTCAGTGGTACGTTTCTCTAGTTGGTGCAGTAACAATTTTCTGCATCTGAATGTTTTCAAACCGAAAGAAATGTGCATCGACTTCCGTCGTAATAGAACTGTCATTAGTCCTATTGTCATCAACGGTGAACCTGTGGAACAGGTTGATTCATTCAAATACCTCGGTGTTATATTAGATGAAAAATTGTCATTTACAGAGCATGTTACAGCCGTGCAAAAGAAGTCTCAGCAGCTACTGCACGTTCTTCGAAAGTTACGAGCTTTCTATGTTGATCCACTACTTCTTCTACGCCTTTACCGTAGCATAATTGAGCCTCTCTTAACCTACTGCACCATTTGTTACTACCCTGCTCTTTCTGTGAAAAACCGTAACAGGCTTCTGAAAATCTCACATGTTTCTGCCAAGATCATTGGTTTACCTACACCAAAGCTCTCCGAAATAATCGACCATGCAATTTTGAAGAAAGCTCGAGCTGTCGCTACTGAGTCTGATCACCCGCTCTCTACATTCTTCCATGTACTTCCGTCTCAAAGGAGATACCGTTGTATAAAATGTAAAACATGTCGCTATAGCAGGAGTTTTGTGCCGGTGGCCATTAGAATGTTGAATGCTAAATGAGTCATATTGATGTCACCCGATTGAATTGTTCTTGTAGTGTATACATCTGGAAATTCATTTGCATTTTGTTGAGACCATCCCATATATTTTAGATGTGATCATGAGTTGTAAAATGCATATCCTTTTTAAGGACAATAAAGTAAAGTGAAGTGAAGTATCTCTGGGACTGAACACAGAACAAAATTGGTTATTGAGAAGCTGGGCTTGTTCTTTTGGGTCTGTAATGAGTTTCCCAGTATTTTTGAGTGGAGAGACTCCCATCCCCTCAGTTCTTCTTGCTTTGATGAAGCACCAGAACTTCTTCTTGGAGGAGGTAGGGTTTGTCACGTCATCTGAGATCAGGTTTTCTACATGTCTCCAGTAAAGGCGGCGCAGGCTTTTCTGGACTTGCCGTTTCAGCAATTTGAATTCCTGTTTCAGATTTTCATCTCCACACTTTTTCCAGCGTTTGTGAATCCTGTTCCTCCTTCGGATCAGCTTCTTTGTTTCATAGTCGACCAATGGGTGGCTTGGTTTTGATTTAGTTTGCTTTCACTGACACTGACTGAGTCTGATGGACTGGATTCACTGATGTGATCAATTTATATATTATTTAATGATGACGATAATGGTGCCATTGGTGGTGACATGATATCAGTTGCTCGCATAATTTAAAGCCGAGGCACTTGTGTAGAATCGGGGCCCACCTATTATAACTTTTACTTCTACCCCGGGGTAGTCATTGTTCGTTAATTCAGCCATTTTCATGCATCATTATGTTACGCAGTTTGACATCCAAATAATAATGCTCAGCTTTATGCCAGCTGCCAGTGTATCGATCATGTGTTTAATTTTGTGTTACTGCACCCATTTGCTTGGAATGGGACAAACTGAACAAAGTCTGTTTGTACTGTCTTTTTTGCCTCAAATGAGTGCATAATTAAGTTCTAAATTAGTGTAATATATTTTTTATTCATGTAGTGAAACAGCTGTGACCTTAATAGAATCAGAACAGTTTAACATAATTCAGATATATATCGGTGTACAGCCTGTACAATTATTTTATTGTAGTCATTGTTGTGAATCAGGCATAACCTTAATAGTATCAGATTGCTGTGGTCTGAAGTGACTCCATTTGCAGTGGAATATATTATATTAATAAAAGAAACTACATATGTTCAAAATTTTATGAGCAAATAAATGTGCACTATTTAAATTGTTTCAGCTCCAAGAGTATGAAGTAACAAGAAATGAGCAATGATACATAAAACATAGCCATTGCACATTGATGCAGTCCCTCTGGTCAGCTAAAAATGTTTCGTCATAAAAAGAAATCCAGTGGCACAACAAACTTTGGTGAAGACATCAAGCAGGAGGCGGAATCATCATTTGTTAAATGTTTCACTTATCCAACTCTTGACGCCGAGAGCCTCACTTCTGCGAGTTCATCGGACGTCTTCACAAGTCTGCCATGGCAAGATCCAGAGTTGCAGGCCCTCAAAGTGAGGCTAAACGAAACAAAAAGCTTGCTCAGTTCCAAGGACATTGCGGAGTGGCACCAACACACCAGTGTCATGAACCGAGCGGGGTACGTCATACCATACGTGAAGAGGCACGTTCGACCCGAGCTATGCACACAAGCCTGGTGCAAGTTCTATGAGATACAGACAAACTTTCCTTTGATTCCATGCGATGGCGACGAGTTCAACTCTGTACATCTTTGTGAGGCACCAGGAGCATTTATCACCAGTCTCAATCACTACATCAAGTCAGTGGGTAAGTATCGCTACACATAGGCTTTCTCTTCCTTAGTTGAACCTTTTTCAAAAGTCTGCTGTCTAGAACAAGTTTATCATCAAAAGGTTTTACAGTTAACTATGTTCGTCGCTGCATTCTTCCCAATCAATTTTCTTTTAAATTTAGATGTTTTGTTTACCATTGTAGGCAGAATCTTTCAAACTGCAAACAATTGTTCCAAGCTTAATAAAATAATTAACACAAATTGGCAGGCAGTAAAGCTTCAACATGCATGATGCAGTCATAAGAAGTTAACAAATAAAACCTAGGCATTGGCACAGTTGTGTCAAGAAACAACTACACACACTAAATAAAGTGACACTATAATTATATGACAGAGTGCATATTATTTAAACCACCACCATTAAATATTTGCTTTTGTTTCTTAATATGTTTATGTGCATGTATATCATTTTATCAAACAAACTCAATCAACTGAACATTCTGAGGACATCATTTAAATGTACTGTGTAGTATTATATAATTCACTTTTGCAGGGGGCTGCAAGAAGTGGGGTTGGCTGGCGAACACACTGAATCCATACTATGAAGGCAATGACCACACGCGCATGATTGATGATGATCGTTTTATATTCGACACATTAAAGAACTGGTATTTTGGTGACGACAACACTGGGGACATAATGACGGCAGGTAACATTGTGAAACTGGGAGAAGTCTGTAGGCGCCTGGGGAATGTTCATTTGGTAAGTCAGTGTTTATTTATTAGTGTTTTCTGATTGATAATTGATGGATTAATAACTTATAAATAGATAAGATAGTTTAAACTAAATTGCTGTCACATTTCTTGTTTTGTCTAATCTGTAGGTTAACTTTAAGTAATCCAATTGCAATGCATGAAGGGAAAATCTTGTAATATGGGTATGTGTTTGAAATATTGGTGTAATTTCCCTCATATTCGTTCTAACTTACTTTAAACCAGTGTACTTCTGTAATATATTTTGGCAGTTTTCATCTCCATCTGATACCAATGACTAAATAGTGGCCCTGCTTCGTTATGATAAACTAATAATGTAAACAGAGCTCTTAATTAGCCACAACAGGAATACACCATAATTTTAACCAGAGCGTTGGTTATTTGTTATAAATGCATATTTTTATTTACATATAAAATTACTAATTTTCTCATATTTTAAAATTGTTAATGTTAATCAATCTATGTATCAGCTGATAAAAAAGTCCTTACTTAACACTATGCGAACAATACCCATTGACGTGTAATTAACACCGCCAGGTGACAGCATAGTACACGTTGATATATAATTAACTCCACCAGGTGACAGCAGATGGCAGCATCGACTGTGCGAACAATCCCGCGGAACAAGAGCAACTGGTGGCACAGCTTCACTACTGCGAGCTGATTGCCGGCTTACAGATTCTCTCACCAGGTGGCACTCTAGTCATCAAGATGTTCACGTTGCTTGAGGACTCGTCCGTGTGTCTCATGTACCTGTTGTGTCAACTGTTTCACCAGGTGCGTCACTTTCTCACCAGCTCTGTCCAAGTTACGCTAATGTAGGACAGTTCACTCACAGTTGCCAGTGGTCAATTGCCCAGTGGACAGTTGCCCAGTGGACAGTTACCCAGTGGACAGTTACCCAGTGGACAGTTGCCCAATGGCCAGATACCCAGTGTACAGTTGCCCAATGGACAGTTGTCTAGCAGACAGTTGTGTAATGAACAGGTGGCCAGTTGCCCAGTGGTCAGTTACCCTCTGGCCAGTTGCCCAGTGGTCAGTTACCCTCTGGCCAGTTGCCCTGTGGACAGGGGCCCAGTGGACAAATGAAAAACTAGATACTTGCTCAGTGACAAATAAAGTTCCATAACTGTAATCCTAGGTTAGATCGTTTCCAGTAAACGTCATATTGTAGCTCACAGACAATTGTTCTGTCTTGTGCTTATGTGTAGTGGGAAAGAGAATGCTCCGTGCCCCCTGCATGGGTATGGGGACCAGGGAAGACCATGTCAGAAACTAAAACATTAAAGTTGAAGCCAAATTATAGACAGTGGCAACATTCCTGAGAAAAGAGGCTTAGTTATAGGCAGGTCAGAAGACAAGATCGTCGAGGTGTAATATCTCTGTTAATCTCTGTTAAAATCATGCAAAAGATGTGATGATATTTAACCCACCAATACGGGAACATTACAGTGAAGACACGGCCAGAGGAAAATGGAAGTGAAAGATGAAAGAAAGACAACTTGTGTGTTTTACGTTTGTTTCTGTCTTGCTCACAGGTGAATGTGTTTAAGCCAGCGACGAGCAAGGCAGGTAACTCAGAGGTGTATGTCATTGCTGTCAACTACAGGGCCAGCCAACCCCTTGAGCAGTTTACACGCTTTCTTGGTATGTCGTCCATTTCATCACTTTCTGGGTATCTATAATTAGGGATGGGGTGAAAATGTTTTACACGTATAAGCTTAATTCATATTTTTTACGTGTGCAATCACCGTTCATGTTAAAATCTTCTTTTATTGTGAACTTTTAGCTTAACCTAATAATTGTAAGTAGATAGTTTACAATTTTAAAGGACATTTTTAATATATAATATTTATTTGCTTAACATAATAATTTTGAACTATATATAACATTTATTGCTTTAAAGGATGTTTTAGATATATTTATTTATTTAGTAATCCAAAATAAAAAAACTACTGGCTTATTTATATGTTTAAAGGACATTATATTATTTATATCTCATTTTATTGTAGATAGGCACAACATAATACAGTGTACATTCAAACACCAGGACACATTGCATGTCGAAAATGGCAAATGAAGCGTTATTATTATTTATTGTTTAAAACAATGATCCTGATATAAAAATTAAATTTATAATACATATACCGATACATATGTTAATAGTTTTTAGAGAAAAGTTTGTCCTTTTCACTTTTTGTCAGAGTTGATTATTCATTGGCTATTCTCTCGTGACTTGCATATTTCTTCCAAGAGAGGGTATTAGGTAGATACTCCCAGGAATTGTCATTTTAACGACAAAATAGATCTGATGTCTCATCCTAGTTGTATCATCCCGAGACCCGAGTGGTATTGACTGTGTCTCCAACTCAGGCTAGCGACAGTTCGTGTTATGAGAATAAATTACTCAAGTGAATGACTGTATATTACCTTGTTACAGCTACCAGCATTTCCACCACCCCTTTCCGCACTGGACTCCTAAGTGTTCTCTCACCCCTGGCAATACGTGCCTGCCTAATGCCCTTTTGTGTACATTCCAGGCCCCAGTAAACCGCACACCGTCATGTATTCTCGCGACAACATATCCGAGTCATTCATGCAGCAGCACCGACAGTGCTGCCACCTGTTTGTCGAGCAGCAGATCGAGACGATCGTGCGAAATCTTCGCTGGTTCGAGAATATGAGCACGGAAGAGCACTCGCGGATGGAGAGAGTGAAGCAGTGTTGTGCGTGGATGTACCTGGAGAGGTGCCACCTAGTGGCCATCGACAACAATCAGAGAGTCGTTCCCGACTTCCACCTGGTGAGTGTAACTCCATCCTGCTAGTCCTCGCTGTATTTAAGTAGTGGGACGCTGTAGCATAGTGGTTAGAGCAACCGACTCAATCTAAAGAACCCAGGCTTCTCTCTTGTGCAGCTGTGTTGAAAGTTGAGCCAGTCTGTTTACTCTACGTTGCTGCAGTTCACTTATCTGTGTTAGTCAGCCAGGGAGTGAAGAATCTTTAGCACTCCTGTGGACTGGATACTGTGGTATATACGATCTTACCCTTACCTTTGGTGTGATGTACTTTTTGTACGATCAATCTTTGTGCATTAATTGTTGAGTTGCTGAATGCAGGCCCAGCGCAGTCAAGAAAATGTTTGATTAGTAACAATATTGGGCTGCCCTTATTTTGTGCCTTATCAAACTTATAGTAAATCAATATTATATGTATACACAAAATTATAAAGAAATGACAATAAATCAGTTAATAAAATAAATGATTATCAGTTATAATGTCAATTAAAAAAGTCCTGTAAAAACGTCCAGTTCGATGTATAAATAAATTAGTTAAAATTAAAATGTTAATAAATTCATTGTAGAGTCAGCGTCGCCAGAAAGTCCTGTGAATTGTCCAGTGCTAAGTTCAATGGCCTGTATAAATCATCTTATTCATTATCATAGTTTCGTGTAAATAAATAAGTTCTCAGTAGGCTGTTAAAGAGCAAACAAAATGTTCAAATTGCGAACATTGTACCGAGCTTAATAAGAAACTAAACATAAATTGGCAGTCAGTAACCTTCAACACGCATGTTGTAGTCGCGGTAAATAAATGTAATTGTGAATGACAAAAAAAAACCTATGAGCGGGCACCCTTGCTTTAGACCTTGTTAAATCTGTATTGCTCAGGTGGATCGGGACCATCACAAGTCGTCGCCACATCTCTACCGCGGACGAAAGCGCCACAAAGGGAGCTTTGTGGAACGTCAGGTGAACATACAGTTGCCATGGCAACAACGAGTCTGGCAGATGCAGGGCTACGACGTGTGTGACACGGAGGTCACATGGCTACAGGTAGGGCAGACACTGCCGCAACACAGCGGGATACGCTGAGCAATGTTGTTACGCAGTACATTTTCTGTCCCACAGGTTTTTAGCATTTATTTATATATTGATCTTAATAATACAGTGCATACATTGAAGCTATAGTGCTCTCTAAGTTGTGTTAGGACATTCTTTGCAATTTCGATTTTTAAACCTTGAAAAGTAAAAACATATTATAAACAGTTCTGTTCGTAACGCAGTGGGTGCTGCATGACTGTTGAGGACTGAATTTCAATGAGGTCACACCATTGTTCAATGAGGTCACACCATTGGTCAATGAGGTCACACCATTGTTCAATGAGGTCACACCGTTGTTCAATGAGGTCACACCGTTGTTCAATGACGTCACACCATTGTTCAATGAGGTCACACCGTTGTTCAATGAGGTCACACCATTGTTCAATGAGGTCACACCATTGTTCAATGAGGTCACACCATTGTTCAATGAGGTCACACCATTGTTCAATGAGGTCAAACCATTGTTCAATGAGGTCACACCATTGTTCAATGAGGTCACACCGTTGTTCAATGAGGTCACACCATTGTTCAATGAGGTCACACCATTGTTCAATGAGGTCACACCATTGGTCAATGAGGTCACACCATTGTTCAATGAGGTCACACCATGTGTTCAATGAGGTCACACCGTTGTTCAATGAGGTCACACCATTGTTCAATGAGGTCACACGTTGTTCTGAACACCATTGTTCAATGAGGTCACACCATTGTTCAATGAGGTCACACCGTTGTTCAATGAGGTCACACTCATTCAATGAGGTCACACCATTGTTCAATGAGGTCACACCATTGTTCAATGAGGTCACACTGTTGTTCAATGAGGTCACACCGTCGTTCAATGAGGTCACACCATTGTTCAATGAGGTCACACCGTTGTTCAATGAGGTCACACCATTGTTCAATGAGGTCACACCATTGTTCAATGAGGTCACACCGTTGTTCAGTGAGGTCACACCGTTGTTCAATGAGGTCACACCGTTGTTCAATGAGGTCACACCGTTGTTCAGTGAGGTCACACCATTGTTCAATGAGGTCACACCATTGTTCAATGAGGTCACACCGTTGTTCAGTGAGGTCACACCGTTGTTCAGTGAGGTCACACCATTGTTCAATGAGGTCACACCATTGTTCAATGAGGTCACACCATTGTTCAATGAGGTCACACCATTGTTCAATGAGGTCACACCATTGTTCAATGAGGTCACACCATTGTTCAATGAGGTCACACCGTTGTTCAATGAGGTCACACCATTGTTCAATGAAGTCACACCATTGTTCAATGAGGTCACACCATTGTTCAATGAGGTCACACCATTGTTCAATGAGGTCACACCATTGTTCAGTGAGGTCACACCATTGTTCAGTGAGGTCACACCATTGTTCAATGAGGTCACACCATTGTTCAATGAGGTCACACCATTGTTCAGTGAGGTCACACCATTGTTCAGTGAGGTCACACCATTGTTCAATGAGGTCACACCGTTGTTCAATGAGGTCACACCATTGTTCAATGAGGTCACACTGTTGTTCAATGAGGTCACACATCATTCAACGAGGTCACACTTTGTTCAATGAGGTCACACCATTGTTCAATGAGGTCACACCATTGTTCAGTGAGGTCACACCATTGTTCAGTGAGGTCACACCATTGTTCAATGAGGTCACACCATTGTTCAATGAGGTCACACCGTTGTTCAATGAGGTCACACCATTGTTCAATGAGGTCACACCATTGTTCAATGAGGTCACACTGTTGTTCAGTGAGGTCACACCATTGTTCAATGAGGTCACACCATTGTTCAGTGAGGTCACACCATTGTTCAGTGAGGTCACACCATTGTTCAGTGAGGTCACACCATTGTTCAGTGAGGTCACACCATTGTTCAATGAGGTCACACCATTGTTCAGTGAGGTCACACCATTGTTCAGTGAGGTCACACCATTGTTCAATGAGGTCACACCATTGTTCAATGAGGTCACACCATTGTTCAATGAGGTCACACCGTTGTTCAATGAGGTCACACCATTGTTCAATGAGGTCACACTGTTGTTCAGTGAGGTCACAACATCATTCAACGAGGTCACACCATTGTTCAATGAGGTCACACCGTTGTCTTTGTCTTGAAACGCCTCTCAACTTTGTTTCCACTGGTCCAGGTGAAATCAAAATTACCACATTCTTGTAACTCGACCATACCTAGATGCCAGTATATTTACATTTCCAGGGTCACTGCTTTGTGGACGAGACAGACGTGGCGGAATGGACGGCAGTAATGGGTCAGCCGGTCACCTGCATTTCTTCCTCCAAGTTCTCTGACCGTCAGCTGCTGCAGCAATACAATGACCTAATGACCAATGCCCAGGTAAGCCATCCAGGTAAGACGTCCAGGCCTTGGCGCAGATGATCTGTGTCACTAAAGACTCAGTTTTTACTCTTTATTTGTGTCGTGGTTGCTTAGATTCCACATTAATTGGCTTTACCTATCTTATGTTTCAACTTGTTTTTATACACATGAATGTATTAAATTTTATACCACCATTATGTCTGCATAATGTTGCAAGCCTGAATTATTTATGGTGTCATGGTTCATTTAAAATACTGATCAAAGCATGATGATGTTTTTTTATAATTTATGTACCAGTACTTGCCAAACAGTGTGCTACCTTGCTTAAAATGTGTTAATTATTATACTAATATAACTTCAATTGCACTCTTTGAAAACCAAGCTCAAAGGCGCATCTATACAAAAGCGTTAATCAATCTCGGAGTCAATAAACAATTCCAGTTGCCAAAAGATTGATTTATACGCCACAGAATCGGGTCAGTGACGCGAATACTGATATCTTACGTATTGCTGTTATAAAAAATAAGGACTGTCATAAGGTGACCTTAATTCCGAGTGGCTGTGTTACCAAGGTGACCTTAATTCCAAGGTGGCTGTGTTACCGAGGTGACCAGTAAGCAAATGTTGGTGATAAAATGAATAAGGTTGTTTAGTGTTCCATGATGATCACTTTATAACAGTTGACACGTGACAGTTGACAAATGAGTAAATTGTCCAATTAAATTCATTATAAACAGATCAACTCAATTTTTTTGCGACAACACAACAGCAGGCGCAAAACAACTGTTTAGAAAACAATGTTTTCACCAATGTGTAATCCTTGGGTGTTTTAGTGTCGGAATCAGGTGACAAATGTCACAGAGAACTGCTACAGAGATGGCTTCATCAGCATGATGACACATTTGACGCGTCACGTGTCAACTGACAGTGGTGACACCATCCAGAATTGGACGGTCGTCAACCTGGGTCAGTCAAGTGGAGCCTTTCTCTCCCACGTCCAGCAGCATTTCCCGGACAACGTGAGTAATTTTTTCGCAATATGAATCATAAACTCATCAATCTAAACAAGCATATTTAGAATTTCACTTCCAACTTTTAATCAATTGATTTTGTTTTACTAGTTTTTCTTTCTAAAATTACTATATATGTAATGTATATTTTTTAGGATTTTTTCCTAATTACGTATTTTTTTGTTTTAGTGAATGTATTTAATGTATAGTTTACACGTTGCACAGCATTTGAAATAAATGTTGTATTTTTTTTTTTTAAATACCTGGTGGGAAAAATGCTACAGGTGAAGATTCTGCCCAGTGTCCCTGCTTCCTGCGGGGAGGACAGGGAGTCGGAAGAGGGAAGGAAGATCATCTGGTGTCTGGAGGGAGACAACCCAGACGGGAGCTCAGAAGACAGGATCGAATGGGGAAACAGAACTGCATTGTGCCACTTAATCACTGTCCTGAAGGTGGAAAACTTAATTTTACAATTTAATAAATAATGTAGCCAGTCGATGCCATTTATGTTCCAGTTGTAGACAGTTCCTAATTTTTTTTCTTCAAAAAATCTTTTCCAGTCCTACCAGTTCAGAAAAAAAATATTAAGCACAAAATAATTAATATAGAATTTTTTTCTTCAAAACACATGTAATCAGATATAATCATGTAATTCAGGAATCTAAGTTACTCATTCGACGTCACTCAGATATGTCCAGTTCATTGGGGCGCATCTGCTGCTGTAAAAAAATTTACTTGGTTTCCAAAGATTTAGGCACAGTAGAGATCACATATTTGAACCTCTTCCATCTAGTCGTCGATTGAGATCCATCAAAATCAGGACCAACCGGTTTAGTACTAGCTTTTTCCCCTTAGCCGTTCAAGTCCTGTCAAAACAGAAGTGATTTTTCTCCCACCCGCAGCAAACACATTCCACTTTCTGATGAGTTTTAGTGTGTATATTTTATCATAATTTATTATATATTCTTTTATTTCATATTTTAAGCTAATATATTTCTACTAGATCATATCAATTATTTATCGATGTTATACAGAACTATTTTTTATTCGTACCTTTTTATGTGATTGTTCCTATTTATTTATTTTATTTAAAATAGTAGTATATTTTATCATCATCGTTTGGTGCATGTGAATGTATTGTCTGGTGAATGTACTAGTACGACGACCAATATCATTACGCATTCCAATGTTTTATCGTAACTACAATGTGAACACATGGCAATAAAGCTATCTTATGTATGTATAATAAAAAAGCAAAATTTTTAGTCGTCTCAAGAAAGTGTTTTTTATGTTACATGTGAAAGCCAATTGTCTGTCAGTGACACTGGTGTGGTGGTATGGTGGAAGTATTGACCATTACGTGTGTCCACTCTTGTAGGAGCTGAGAGCTGGACATGACTTGGTCATGCAGACGGCCATGCCGTTTACGAGAGTTGTGACCGGAGTCATGTTCCTTGTGTACTCACTCTTCAAACAGGTGAGACCCGGTGTTTCCGTAAGTAACAGGGCATTTGCCCACTCTCAGTCCATCGCACCATACGTCCGTGGGGAGCGGTGGTCGTGTGATAGAGCGCCTGACTGTCGATCGAGGGGACGATGGTCCAATCCCACCTACCGCCATTTCGAAACTTAGGCAATTTCATTCACCCCACATTTGCCTGTGTCGTTCGGAAGAGACACTTAAAGCCAGCAGTCTCTTCTATCTCGTGGCTATGCCAGGGGAAGTAAAAGATCCCACACAAGGGGTAAATGTGTAACCTGTAGTGGACTCATTAATTCTAGAGAGAAGGATAACTCCTGCGTTAGTCCAAGTTTGTGTTGTTTGGATGTAAACCACCTCAGATCTACATGCCATAGACCATGTGCCACTGTCATGGTATGACATTCAAATTATGCTTTTAATCCACTGGTACTGGTAGTTTTATTTATTCTTGTATTGCTTTATACTGTTTACACTTCAAATATCATATGCATTAGTTTCTGTCAAATATTTCAGCATCTTTCATCATCAGGTATTTTATTTTTAGCCACTGTTAACCAGTTTGTTTGTTGATTGTTTACCCTAAATGCACCACAAAAATTATAAGTATTATAGAGGGAATGTATCAGTATGTCACTTCTGTATGTTTACTGGCAGATGACCATATTTGGAAGTGACAATGGCAGTAGCGAGTTAGTGTACATCGTAGCCAGCAGATGTCATGACACGCCTCCGCCCTTCCTAATCGACTTCCTCGAGAAAGTGAAGCAGAACATGGAAGATATCACCCAGTCTCCAGAGAGGAAGATGCTGCTGGAATTCATTCCAATCCAAGCCCTGTGTGGTAAGTTACTTTGTACATTGAACTTAAAGGCAGGGTGCCAGCTGCTCTGCCCAGAATTGTAATCATAAGAACGTAATATTAAATGACAACTGACACCCTCACCTTAACCAAGGACAGCAATTTCCACTATGACAGTATTTTGAACTGGATGGAATCCTGTGTAAATTTATATACATTCATGTATCAAAATGTGAAAATTGTCCATAAATAGTTTCTCTGCAACTCCTGTCTGTCTGCGTAATTTGCGTGTTGTCTGCACGAAGAGCTGATAAATAATTGTATCTATGCAAATCCTTTTCAGCTTGATACCTCATGGATTATTAATTATGCATCCCAATTATAATGAATATTCATGCATGCATAATGAACCACATAAAACTATTGACATCACACACAGCCAACACACTGTGATGACACGGAGCACATTTCTTGAACCGTAAAAAATTTAGTCTGGTTGACGGTATTGAATATTCATGACTTATATGGGTAGTACAGGCAGAGCTCAAAATAGAAACTTTGCAAATGTGGAGTTATTTTTCCTATATACTGTCTGGGTCATTAGTGGTTAGTAAAACATAGTTCGATTGAAATAAAGGCAAAGAATTACATGAAATAATTATATTAATTTATTTGTCGGGTTCTTCTGTTCGACTCTATCAATGATTTTGTAAAATAAATATCTTGATTTGGATAAGAAAAATGAAAAGATTTGATCTGAAAAAGAATTATCCTGAGAAATGTTCAGTAATGTCCACAGCTGCGATAAAATGTTATATTTATATATTTATATGAATAGTGTTTACTGTTTCTGCAGCCATTCCATTATTGTATAAAACTATAAAGTATCGACTGTATGGTTACGTTATGTTACAGAAGCGAACTTCTACACATACATTTGTTCAACAACGAACCAGATTGTGAAAAAGCGAATCAACTTTCTGATTGAATGCGAGAAACAGTCTCTGGAAGAGAAGCAAGACTAGTCATGTGACAGCAAGACTAGTCATGTGACAGCAAGACTAGTCATGTGACCGGAAAGACAACCTTCGTCACAAACACATGCTCAACTTGTTTTCCTGGCAGCTACACGTCATTGTCAACTGACATGTCATTGTCAACTGACACGTCATTGTCAACTGACACGTCATTGACAACTAACATGTCATTGTCAACTGACACGTCATTGTCAACTGATACGTCATTGCTAACTGACAGGGAATGTCAGCACAAAGTTACAAATACACAGTATTTCTTTAACTGAAAAAATATACTGTTCATGACAATGACAATTATATATGAAAATCAAGTAATTGCAGAGCTTAATTGTTATTTTTATTTTCCTAATGCAATTCAGTGTGCATCACTATAAATGTGTTTGAATAAGATATTAATTCATGTACTCATGATTTAAAAGTAATAACGGTTTCTAATCATGTGACCAGAACTCTACAAGGTGACAGAAAAGTGCCAAAATAATATAATAGACAATTTAATAATTGCTCAAAATCAGTGGTTTTGTGTGAATGAATATTCTGTCAGTTGTATTGATTTTGTGTGAGAAATGTATCATCAGAAACTGTTCTTTAATCAATCATGCTTTAGTTTAGTGTTTTAACATTGTGTGTAGTTTTTCTACATACACATTATCAACAGATGTACACACTTTGGTTATTTTGTAAGAAATTTACTTATATTCCATACATGTGCACATATTTGAAATATTCCTAAGCATTACACTTTATCAACCACATGCATGTTAGATATGTTCAATAAAACAGGTTGTCTGTCAATATTAATAAAATATATTTTCCGGGGTAATAATTAGTCCTGATTTTGATCAAGCATTGCACAGTTAATCTAACAGTACGGCAACAGTTATTCGCAGATTGGTATTATGGTCAATGTTATTTAAAGCATTGTATTAGTTTACGAAAACCGTAACTTGTAAACTATACAGTTTCTTATACATCTCCAGGTAACTCCTTAGTGAGTGAAACAGGACGTCGTGTAACATCATTTCTCGGTCCTCTCCATTTCTCTTGCGTTGATGTTTCACAGATCCATATTGTACAGTTTTGAAATCTTTCATCATGTTATGATTGTGAATGTCTTGCCACGTAATCCCCATCTCTGGTGAAATTCTCGCATCATAGAGAAATAACTTTAAAGCAATATTCTTTCCTACAGTTGCCTGTAATACTGCAACGTAGCAGCGCAGTGTGGCACCAATGTGTCTGGAACCATGGAACTGGGTAAAGTCACTGTCACTGTAAAAGAAATTGACTTCGTTGACACCGTAACACTGGAGAAAGACACTGACTGTGGCCACGTCTTCACAAACAGTCTCACTGTGTGTCATCTCCAGTTCGTTCAAACATGCACTTAGTCCTGCGTGGTCGCTCTGGCTGATTGTGGTGCCCTCTGGTGATAAGTGAAGCACGTGATAACTGTTGAGTCGCATCATCATGGCCGAGTCCGATGCGAATGTTCCATAGCCGCCGATTGCCGCGATGCGTCTGTTTTCATGTGCACTGTTGTTTCCAGTTTTCCAGTCTACCAACAAATTTAACAGTCGATAAGTCTGATGAGGTTTGAAGTTTCAGTTAAGCAACTGCTGTACCACAATGAACAGAACTGTGAATGCCACATACTGTGTAGTTGTCTACAAATAAACTGACGTATGCAGAAACACTAATGTGGCAGTCTTCTATTTTGGGGAGTGTTTGGGAGAGATGTGAATATCAGCATGAAAGCAGACCTTTATGTACGATCAAATGTTTCCTGATATCCAGACATTCCTGGAAAATGTGAGCACACATACCCACTCACATGCATACTCACATACCCACTCACATGCACACTCACATACCCACTCACATGCACATTCACATACCCACTCACATGCACACCTTGGCTTTGGCATGTTTAATCTAAATTATTAGCATTGCCTTGCTAGGTGCTCCCTGGGGTGAGGGAAATGGTTGGTTTCAGTAGGAAGAGAACAAATTAAGCCATGCAAGTTAAAGATTACCAGTCAGGATTGGGTCCAAATACACATTTTGGGATCAAATACAACTCGGCCAAATCAGTGAAGTGAAAGTGAAGGGTTGGGGAGGTATGGATAATGAGAGTGAAAGTGAAGGGTTGGGGAGGTATGGACAATGAGGGTGAAAGTGGGGGCTTGGGGAAGGTATGGATAATGAGGATGAAAATAGGGGGTTGGGGAAGGTATGGATAATGAAGATGAAAGTGGGGGGTTGGGGAAGGTATGGATAATGAGGGTGAAAGTGGGGGGTTGGGGGAGGTATGGAAAAAATGAGGGGGGGGAAAGTGGGGGGTTGGGGAAGGTATGGATAATGAGGGTGAAAGTGGGGGGTTGGGGAAGGTATGGATAATGAGGGTGAAAGTGGGGGGTTGGGGAAGGTATGGATAATGAGGGTGAAGTGGGGTGGGGAGGTATGGATAATGAGGGTGAAAGTGGGTTGGGGAGGTATGGATAATGAGGGTGAATGTGAAGGGTTGGGGAGGTATGGATAATGAGGGTGAAAGTGAAGGGTTGGGGAGGTATGGATAATGAGGGTGAAAGTGGGGGGTTGGGGAAGGTATGGATAATGAGGGTGAAAGTGGGGGGTTGGGGAAGGTATGGATAATGAGGGTGAAATGGGGGTTGGGGAGGTATGGATAATGAGGGTGAAAGTGGGGGGTTGGGGAAGGTATGGATAATGAGGGTGAAAGTGGGGGTTGGGGAAGGTATGGATAATGAGGGTGAAAGTGGGGGGTTGGGGAAGGTATGGATAATGAGGGTGAAAGTGGGGGGTTGGGGAAGGTATGGATAATGAGGGTGAAAGTGGGGGGTTGGGGAAGGTATGGATAATGAGGGTGAAAGTGGGGGTTGGGGAGGTATGGATAATGAGGGGAAAGTGGGGTTGGGGAAGGTATGGATAATGAGGGTGAAAGTGGAGTGTGAAAGTGGGGGTTGGGGAGGTATGGATAATGAGGGTGAAAGTGGGGGTTGGGAAGGTATGGATAATGAGGGTGAAAGTGGGGGTTGGGGAAGGTATGGATAATGAGGGTGAAAGTGGGGGGTTGGGGAAGGTATGGATAATGAGGGTGAAAGTGGGGGGTTGGGGAAGGTATGGATAATGAGGGTGAAAGTGGGGGGTTGGGGAAGGTATGGATAATGAGGGTGAAAGTGGGGGGTTGGGGAAGGTATGGATAATGAGGGTGAAAGTGGGGGGTTGGGGAAGGTATGGATAATGAGGGTGAAAGTGGGGGGTTGGGGAAGGTATGGATAATGAGGGTGAAAGTGGGGGGTTGGGGAAGGTATGGATAATGAGGGTGAAAGTGGGGGTTGGGGAAGGTATGGATAATGAGGGTGAAAGTGAAGAGTTGGGGAGGTATGGATAATGAGGGTGAAAGTGGGGGGTTGGGGAGGTATGGATAATGAGGGTGAAAGTGGGGGGTTGGGGAAGGTATGGATAATGAGGGTGAAAGTGGGGGGTTGGAGGAGGTATGGATAATGAGGGTGAATGTGAAATGTTGTTCCGCCTAACCCGTTAAGGGGCGCCACCTGCAACGATTACTCACCTATCAGCGACGGCGTTGTAATGTCTTCGACTACGGATTCGAACTGGGCGGTGATCCAGTAGTATGTGAAACATACCACTAACCCGCACAGCACACACTTGCGGTGACGGTGGACGGCTTTATACAGTCCACGCTTCACCCAAGTCATTATACTCTCCGGCGTGTTGGCACACGCAAACAATAAACTGCGTAACCCACATGGGGGACATGCAGCTTGAATTCACCGTACCGTGTCGTCCACTGGACACGCATGGGTGGTTCTCGTTGCCGTTGGGGTGGTGGTGAGTAGCGGCTGTTGAATCATTAAGGTTCGGCGGTTGTTTGCCGCGAACGTCTCTCTTTTTATTGCAGTACAGCAGTCTTCCAACGCCCCCAACTAGTTAAACCGGCTCTCATGGTGACAAATAGACTGGTTCAAGCATCTCAGATACCACGAGATCGAAACAGTGACAAACTGCATACCTTATAGATTCAATTTATTAGTACAGCCTTGGTGATGTCTAACAATATGTGTAATTTTACTTTGATAATTTTCCTGTTGTATTGTGTTGTAATACTACAAATGTGTATTGTATATCTATATAATGATGGTTATTTTTTAATGATGATGGTGTCACTGGAAGACGGCTCTTAGCCAAGTGACAGCCATGCAGTGCAACATGCTGACAATTTATTACTATGCTTATGTTTGTTCTTGTACATGCTGCGTTGCGAATAAAGTTACTCTAACGATTTTAAAAGCCTCGCATTTTAATTCAATAGACCTCGGTTATGTACGTTATAGCCTTATTCTTATTTCAGCTCATCACTCTGTAGTAGCCACGTACGTACGTGACTAGAGTATTATCGAGCTTGGTTGGTCGCAAGTAGTGGGTGGTGTTGCGCGTGTGTGTGTGTGTGGGGGGGGGGGGGTAATAAAACATAATAATATATTTATGTAGGCATTCAGTGCAAGTGCCGTCTGAATGAGTCGAGTGATTGTTTGCTAATTAACTGTTGTGTGCATTTGTTCCATGACTTGATGGTGCTCGGAAAGAAGGAGTACTGTAGTCTTATAGGCTTCATGCAATGCGGGTGGATGGTTGTAAGAAGCGGTGTGTGCATGTCATTGCATATGTTCCCTGTGGTGCGTTTAGCAGCGGCTGTGAGTGAGGATGTTGTTACATCCACAACGTTGTATGCGATGGACGGCTCTAACCTGTTCACGCTTCAAACAGTTCAGACTTTCGATCATGGTGGTCACACAGCTACGTCGACGGTAGTCACTCTTCACGAAGCGGACAGCTTGACGCTGCACATTCTCGTCACAATTATTTAACAAATTAATTTATATGCTAAAAATAGAGGTTACACCAATACACGGGTGTCGATCGGTTGGGGACGGTGGGACGCGTCCCCCCACTTTTCAGCGTGGGGGACAGCATAGGAATTGTCCCCCACCCCCCACTTTTCAGTTCAGAAAAATTGCGGGGCATATAGCCTGACTCACCACTCCTCTCTTAAAAGCCGCTACTGAGGACCAGAGCTAGACAGTAAACTCGCGATATGAAGTTCCGACCATCCATAAGAAAACTCGACTAGATAAATTGCTTGGCTGGGCCTGGCCACAGCGCGCAACTTGATCTTACTTTAGTAAATAATCATCATGCCGGTGTGGCGGTCCAGAACGTCGAAGGTTAGCGGTTCATGTCAAAAGGTTAGCGGTTCATGGCAAAGGTTAGCGCGACGTTACGGCCCTCGGATAGCCAATCTGGACTGTATATCCGGTCCAGGATGTCGTTCCACCTCGTTTTGAGTGTTGTTTATGGATTTCTTACATGCGTGACAAAGGTTAACGTCTACTAGCTGTGACCAGCGTAAACATGCTGATTGCCGAATTAGCATATGAGTGAACCATGCATATTATAGTTTATGCTAATCATTTATTGATGCGCTTCCTTTCTTGCAATTATTATTAATAAACATAACAAAACCTCACAATCATCGTTACTTGTAATTTTTTATAAACAGTGTTTTCTTAATGTCCTTGTCTCAGAGCGTTGTGCATGTTATGGCTTCGTTACAGCCATGGTTTTCAATGCAGTCTATAGTACGTGCAGCATTAAATACAAATCCCCGCGTCTTCGTGACATATAACTCTGGCAGTTTAAGATATATGTAATTAACTGTCTAGTAGCTTAATGTATTGGATGTAACGTGCCCGAATTGGCATAGTTTGTAGGCAGGCCCTATATTTTTTAAAAACAAATTAAAATAAAGCTGCATTTTAGATACATACGGTTTAAATTGTGTATGTGATGTAGATAGTCCATAGAGGTAGTGTGTACAATAAATTCGTCAGGGGATGGGTGTGGATCACACTTTTATAATGGCATATATTTGCGTCTATTTTGCATGTATGGAACACACTTTTATAGTGGTCCTATTGAAATGTTTTGTAGAATTATATATTTTTTATTCAAAATGCCGTTATATGGGCTTAACGTTGCAGGATATAAATCCCATTGAGGTGCTTCAATATCAGTACAAAGGGTGTAAATCTAAAAAAAAGATGGTCTTAACATTGCAGTATATAAATCCCATTGAGGTGCTTCAATATCAGTACAATGGGCGGAAATCTAGACGTTATCATATCCAAATAATTGGTTTTACCCAACACAACTCGGCAATGATTTAATAATATATTTTTGGAAATGAGTCATGCATTCAAGACTTACATAATTTTGTTTAACATATCGACTGGTGTAAGTATGTGTCACACAACAGTTGAATAGTAGTGTTAAATGAAATGCAAACAATATCATTCACAACAATTGAAGTTTTTGTATAAACCGTTGCTTTTAATAATAATTAAATAAGATTACTTTCAAAGATTTAGAAACTCATGCAACAACGCGGGCCGAAAAGCAACAACGTCGGCCTGCTCTATTTGGTTTGTCTCCGTTCCATCGCAGATGGCCTTTGCGTACTGAAATATAGAGATACACATTATTGTTAATATTTCCCCGTGTTAACAACACATTCATATGAATACCTCTTTATGGTCCCCTGGTAATGTGACTATTGTTAGACACATCGTTTATTTGCTTCACACAATAATGAAATGACAAAAGATGTGTATTTTAAACTTTGAACAGAAATGTTGTTCACATTTATCAAACGTACACCTCTTTAAAAAAGCAAACTTATTACTTCAGAAACAACATCCATACTAATCCAGATATAACATAACAGTGTATTGAAAATAACGCAACTTGTTGATGTAATGGCTGATTAAAGGCCACATGATAATATAATCTAACTACTCCTGCAAAAAACATATCACTACGACAAAAACAGACATGGCTGCAAGGCTAGTAGGCAACAATCCATGTCTTCCCTGTTTTACTATAGCAATGAAAACGTGGGTGTGAAAACGTTTTAAAGACACACATATACATAATAAGCAGTGTTATGGCATTTGTTAACCAAGCTTATGCTAGAAAGTAAAAGAAAATGGTTGTATAATAATAGTAAGATTTCTAAAATGCCTCTCTATCATCATCATGTGTGTGTGTGTGTGTGTGTGTGTGTGTGTGTGTGTGTGTGTGTGTGTGTGTGTGTGTGTGTGTGTGTGTGTGTGTGTGTGTGTGTGTGTGTGTGTGTGTGTGTGTGTGTGTGTGTGTGTGTGTGTGTGTGTGTGTGTGTGTGTGTGTGTGTGTGTGTGTGTGTGTGTGTGTGTGTGTGTGTGTGTGTGTGTGTGTGTGTGTGTGTGTGTGTGTGTGTGTGTGTGTGTGTGTGTGTGTGTGTGTGTGTGTGTGTGTGTGTGTGTGTGTGTGTGTGTGTGTGTGTGTGTGTGTGTGTTGTTGTGTGTGTGTGTCTGTGTCTGTGTCTGTGTCTGTGTGCGTGCGTGAGTGCGTGCGTGCGTGCGTGTGTGTAACGGCAGTACTTAAGTCTACCGGTTTACTTTGCCCAGTTGACTCAGTTGTATTCGGGTTATTCCAAATTTGTGATTCGATAAAATCCCGGCCAACTATCAATATCTGTAATATTTCAATAAACATGATACGCCAAAACAATTATGTCAGTGCTGCATGTTACGGGACAAAATATAGTTTACTTTTCCAATAATGCTACATCCATTAAGATATATACTAAATAAAACTTGAACATTAAATTATTACTCCCTCCTTCTCTCCCTCTTTTCCTTTGTCGGAAAATAGCTCAGATGAGCTAATGTTATAAATTCACATGTAAACCGACGTTAAATAAAGCTTATTGTATCTTGTATCCCTCCCTCTCTTCCTACCTCCATCCCTTCCTACCTCCCTTCCTTCCTTCCTCCCTCCCTCCCTCCCTCTCTCCCTCTCACTCCCTCTTCCTCCGATCCTCCCTCCTCTGTCTCTGCGTCACACTATATATATCCCGTTTTCCTTATTCTTTCCCACTCTTCTCTGCACCTCTACACCCCTCTTCCTCCACGTTTTTGCCCGCCACTCGTTTTGTTGTACCCATTCTCTCATTCTCGTTAAGGCGCACATGGATTCGGTCATGGCTATTTGCACATATCTACACGAACGTCGAAGCTATTTATGCCATACAAAGCAATTGTGTAATACCTGCCATGCTTCATTGACATTATCACAGTTTAACACAGACAATGCAATCCGTCAATTGGCATAGCGTGCTGCCTCCTAATGGTTTTGCTGCTAAGCCAGAACGCAGGGGTTGACAGCAAGTTGTAACTTCGCCATATCGGTGACTTGCACGTGACTGAATGGTGCAATGACCAATAGCATGGAATCGTTGAGGTCAAAATGTAGTTCTCCCCGTTAACAGTGCAAGGCCAACTTCATCTGTTTCTTGGTTTGTTCGATTGGGGTCGAGTGCAGCAGACGATGCACGTTTGACGCTCATTGTAGTGTGACAGTTGGTCTCAACTAAGCTGCACACAAGATGCAGTTTAAGATGTCAGCAGACACTAGGATATCAATAGATGCCGCAACACAACGAGGACGGGCACAGATTGAACGATGCAATTACTCGAAGGTATGAACGTTTATGGTTTGACAACTAATGCTCGTACTTTCCCTTTTGTTATTAATAATATTGTGATTCATCATTTTCTTTTGTAACCCCCTCTACCATAATTTTACCTTTAACAACAAAAATTACAATGTGTTAAGAATTGTTTCAAGGATTAGACTAGGTCCCCATGTTTTATTCGTTTTTGCGGCTTCAAAGTCATTGCCTTGTTTTCCCTGTTCGATTCTATTCTCTTTGATTTTAAAATTAGCCTAGCCTCATCATTTCTAGTTTTTGCCCCTAAATAATCCCATTTTTGGGGAAATTTTTTGCCTGTTTAAGAAAAAAGTAGGAAAAAAAATTAGATCATATGCGTCGGGGGGATAATATTTAAAATAAAAAAAATTTTAGTCTCATCTTTTATATTTTATTATTTTATGTTTGTATTGTTGTTTTTTTGGTTTAAGGGGAATTAGGGAATTATGTAAACATTTAAAGTAATTCCTTTTACTTTTTATGAAGGACAAAATACGACGTTGTCCCCATTTGATTTCCTCGTTTTAAAAACATTCTTACCCATAAATCTGCATGGATGAAAAATTTTGGTTACATGTTTATGTATAATAAAATATAAACGTGTTTTTGCCTGTTTAACCAACACGCATGTGGAAAAAAAAATACGATCACTATGCCGGTTGCTGTCGATAATATTTTTAAATAAAATAACTAAAGTTGTCTTAGTTACATCTTTTTATATGTTTATTTTTTTATGTTATGTATTCTTGTTTAAAATTTGGTTATATGGAATTATACAAATTTTGTATCAACATTTTAAAGTAATTCCTTGTTACATTTTATGAAGGACAAAAGGGCGACGAGTGTGCGCCATTTTTTCCGTCCCCTGGTGAAAAATACCTATCCATAAGTGCATGGATGAATAATTATAGTTTCACATGTTAACATGTTTAATGTATCATATGATATAATATAACATATAAACTTGTTTAACGCCATCCTACAATACAAATAACTTCACTGGAAATAGTTATATCATTTAAGTTAGACAAGTTGACACCACAATCTCGCCAGTCACACATTATATGGTATATAAAGAAAGGAAATTGCTACTATAATTGTAACTGGTGTGTATTCGATGCCTGGTGGCAAAGGGTGTATCACGTGATGCTCGCAGTATGGAGGGTCACATCCGGCAATGGAACGCCGGGCTTAGGGGCAGATACTCCCTCCCTTTCTCGTAGCACAGTGGTCAGTTGTGAAGGTTGAAGGTCGTGACATTTCTCGCCAGTGGAATGTTGTAAGGAGCAACCAAAGCGGAGTCCCGAGCCCAAGTAGATACATTAGGTACTGTACTATGTACTAATGTACTATAGGCAGAATGTTCCCAGTGTCTCCCACTTCCGGATATCCTCTTATAAATTACATAATTTCATGGATTTTATCTTTAAAAAATCTGTTTTTCACGATAAATTTTAATTAATTCGTTCTACGTTTTTTGTTTGTGGAAAATATATTATTGAAAGATATAAAAATGCTTGAACCTGTAATAAATAGTACTGCTTAACTATATCTTGGAGGACTTTCATGTAGTCTTTAAAATACATCTATGTATTGATGGATTATTATTATTTTGCTTTTGTTCATTCTATTTTAATAACTATTAGAAGGCCACCTGGCACAGAGACACTGAACAAGAAAAAAGGATATGGGACAGACCAGGAGAATATGGCCACAAACAGAAACCTTGAACAGGGGAAATGAGCAGAGTAAATAAGAATTGTTACTTGACTGCAGTGCCACCAACAGTGGGGGAGAAGAGAGTGGGGTATGAGAAGACACTGGGGTATGAGAAGACAGTAGGGTAGGAGAGGACACTGGGGGAGGAGAGGACAGTGGGGTAGGAGAGGACAGTGGGGTAGGAGAAGACAGTGGGGTAGAAGAGGACAGTGGAGTAGGAGATGACAGTGGGGTAGGAGAGGACAGTGGGATATGAGAAGACAGTGAGGTAGGAGGAGACAGTGGGGTAGGAAGGACAGTGGGGTAGGAGAAGACAGTGGGGAGGAGAAGACAATGGGGTAGGGAGGGCAGGGGGGGGGAAGACAGTGGGGTGGAGAGGACAGTGGAGTAGGAGAAGACAGTGGGGGAGGAAAAGACCGTGGGGGGGGAGAAGACCCGGGGGTAGGAGAAGACAGTGGGGTAGGAGAAGACAGTAGGGTAGGAGCGGACAATGGGGTAGGAGAGGACAGTGGGTTAGGAGAGGACAGTGGGGTAGGAGAAGACAGTTGGGTAGGAGAGGACAGTGGAGTAGGAGAAAAAAGTGGGGTAGGAGAGGACAGTGGGGTAGGAGAAGACAGTGGGGTATGAGAAGACTTTGGGGTAGGAGAGGACAGTGGGATAGGAGAAGACAGTGGGATAGGAGAGGACAGAGGGGTAGGAGAAGACAGTGGGATAGGAGAGGACAGAGGGATAGGAGAAGACAGTGGGATAGGAGAGGACAGCGGGGTAGAAGAGGACAGTGGGATAGGAGAGGACAGAGGGGGAGGAGAAGACAGTGGGGTATGAGAAGACTTTGGGGTAGGAGAGGACAGTGGGATAGGAGAAGACAGTAGGGTAGGAGAAGACAGTAGGGTAGGAGAAGACAGTGGAGTAGGAGAGGACAGGGGTAGGGGAGGAATGGGGAGGAGGACAGTGGGGTAGGAAGGGCAGTGGAGTAGGAGAGGACAGTGGGGTGGGGAAGACAGTGGGGGTAGGGGAAGACAGTGGGGTAGGGGAAGGGCAGGGGGAGGGGGAAGGAAGTGGGTAGGAGATGAAGTGGGGTGGAGAAGCATGGGGTAAA